>CAHIKZ030001016.1:1007500-1042500 GCA_903632075.3 Acanthosepion pharaonis
AGATGTTAAACTACATTCACGTCCTGGGTAAGACGATAAACTACATTCACGTCCTGGGTAAGACGATAAACTACATCCAACAGCAAGGCCTCTGATCAGGAGGTTTTGAGGAGCGTGGAACCACCTCTTAATTTCTGGTGTTCCCAGGTCTACCCTGATCCGGGGTGGTAGTACCTGTTAGGGTTCCAGCTATAGGCAAATAGTTAAATATTACCAGCAATACTTTTTTGAAAAAATTTTTTTACCAGAACCAGATTTTTGACAAAACAAAATATTACCAGCAATAAAAAATGTGGGTATTGTGCCCAATGAGGTTGATATGCCGTAAAACAAAATAAACCAAACCAATCTAAACCAAAGAATACATATTCTATTCATACGAATCTACCCTAAAAATGTTGTCGGCATTAAATAACCCATTGAGGTTGATATGCCGTTAAACAAAATAAATCAAACCAATCTAAACCAAAGAATACATATTCTATTCATACGAATGTATCCTAAAAATGTTGTCGGCATTAAATAGCACATTGAGGTTGATATGCCGTAAAACAAAATAAACCAAACCAATCTAAACGAAAGAATACATATTCTATTCATACAAATCTATCCTAAAAATGTTGTCGGCATTAAATAACCAATTGAGGTTGATATGCCGTAAAACAAAATAAACCAAACCAATCCAATCATCTCATAACATCTTTTTGCTGTCGTGTGCCTCAAACCATTTTTTCCAATTTTTTTCTTTTTCTTGTTCTTCTGTGTTCAGCTCTGTCAGACGACGCCATTTTGTTATGAGGATCAAACTTAGAAGCCGTAGATGTTCTACGTACGCTGACTAAGTTGCCCCTGAGCTACCAATTATAGCTCTCTTTATGCTAATTACCGATTAGCTAAACCAATCCTATTACACGTCTACCTTTTATACGTGTTCAGTCAACTGAGGTTCTTGTAACAAGGCAAAGGTTCAACAACCCTATTTAAGAAATGTACATCCTCTAACTAAAAGGTGATTTCCCAGAAAAAAATAACGCTTGTTCGATCTCTGCATAGATACCGTTTCCTTAATATGACTTTCGATGATCTAGATCGGTAGACATTAATTTCGTTGTTTATTAAAAAAAAAGAAACAACAAAAATTGCATACATTTTGTTGTAATTTTGGCTAATCGTCGTTGCCAAAATATTGTAACCTAGAAAAGATTACTGGATAAAATAATCAAACAAAGGTTGGTAATGAACGATAATACTTAGGACAAAAACAACACATATAAGATTCGCTAGTGGTATGTAGAAGTAGTAGTCAACTGCTAGAAGTGAGTTAAGTGAATTCCACAATGAATCTCCAACAGGAGGATATCAACCAACCGCCATACGCGGTCAGATGTGGCACGAGTTCGAATTTAATGTTGGGTAGGCTCGGCCAAAAGTTCCCAGTAGACCCAATATAAAACGGGATAGGGTAGCTGTTTCCCGAGATGAGACTCTGCCCTTCGACATAGCCTAGTCTGGGGATCCTCTCTGTCTACGGGCAGAGTGTTTGACCAGCATAGTTGGAGATGAATTTCCAACTGCAGAAGATCTACCAACCTCCCCATGCGGTCAGATGAGGCCGAATTTAATGTGGTGTAGGCAGCCCCACAAAAGTTCCCCGTAAACCCCGTATAAAGCGGGGTCGGGTAGCTTCGACGTAGCTTCGTCTGGGGATCCTCTCTGCTTACGGGCACAGAGTTTGACCAGCACAGCTGGAGACGAATCTCCAACTGCAGGAGATCCATCAACCGCCTCACGCGGTCAGATGTGGTACAAGGCGGAATTTAATGTGGTGTATCCAAGTCCGTAGGCTCGGTCAAAAATTCTTCGTAGACCCCGTATAAAACGGGGTCGGGTTACTGTTTCCCGAGACGGGACTATGTCCTTCGACAAAGCCTTGTGTGGGGATCCTCTATGCCTGAAGGTAGAGAATTTGACCAGCACAGCTGAAGACGAATCTCCAACTGCAGACAAACATACAGTATTTACTACTGTATTTATGCGAATTATCGTCCGTAAGTGCAACTCATTTTCTTTATAAATAACACTGAGTATAAGGATATCTCTTCTCACCGGACTTATTCAGTCTATACAGAGAAGCGATTCTGAGAGAATAAGAAGTCCTACCAGGACTCATTATTGGCGGTCACAATCTTGAGATATGCGAATGGCACCGTGTTGATAACTGACCCAGAAAGGAAACTACAAGAACTTCTAAAGAAGGTAGGGAAGAAAAGTGAATGGAAAGAACTAAACCTCATTTGCAAGAATGCATGGTTGTTGGCAAAAGGAACAGTCCAACATGCAAATTACAAAGTGTAAATATCAAAAACAGACAAATGCAAACATGTAAATATCTGGGAAGAAATTTTTTTTAACAAAGGATGGTAAGTGAGACAGTGAATTCCGAAGGTGCATTGAGATAGCCAAAGATGCCTCCCAAAAGCTAAGCAAAGTATTAAGAAAGAGAAAAATGTCATTAGAAACAAATAAAAGAATACTGAAATGTTATGTAATATCAGTACTCCTCTATGGTAGTAAATTCTGAACAATCAGTTGATAGATAACAGTTGACACTAGATTTGAAGAAGTTAATATTGTAGAGTTAGGGAAAGCATCCTCTCAGGAGTCTGCTCCAAAAAATAACAGTTGTAGAGGAAAAAAAAGCTGCACAAGTGGAGCTTTCTTCTTAACAATGAAATATGAAGGAAATGAAGACGATTCGACCCCACGCACGTGGCACGGTGGATGCTCGATGGAAAGGCCTGAACTGGTGGAATTAATATATAAATCTTGGAGTAATGGATAGCGGCTCGGACTGAGGAATCGGAGAGCCGAATTAGAATTCCAGTCGAATCCATTACATTCACTTACGTGCTAATAACCTTGGGAAAGGTATTAATCCTCTTCTTCTCCCTCCAGCTATGGGTAAATAGTGGGACAGACCGGGTTCTATAAGCTTGGATTGCAACTGGTCTACCGCAGAAAGAAATGGCAACCTACTGCGGGGAAAAAATCTGCTTCGTCAGTCATGTATCGAAAGATACATGATCGCTTAAGCGTGTATCACGCATGGCACATAACTGATCTATCTCAGTCTGTTTACATCTTTTTATCTATCTCAGCTTATTAACATCTATCTATCTATCTATCTATCTATCTATCTATCTATCTATCTATCTATCTAATCCATTACATTCACTTACGTGCTAATACCATTGGGAAAGCTATGAAATCTCTTCTTCTTCCCCACACCAGCTATGGGTACATAGCAGGACAGACCGGGTTCTATAGCCGTAGATGGCAACTGGTCTACTGCAGAAAGAAATGGCACCCTACTGCAGGAAAAGAAATCTGCCTCGTCAGTCATGTATAGAAGGATACATGATCGCCTAAGCGTGTATCACGCATGGCACATAACTAATCTCTCTCTCGGTCTGTTTACATCTATCTCAGTCTATTCACATCTATCTATCTATCTATCTATCTATCTATCTATCTATCTATCGAATTCATTACATTCACTTACGTGCTAATAACCTTGGGAAAGGTATGAATCCTCTTTAGCAGCAATAAAAATCTTGTCGGCATTAAATAACCCATTGAGGTGTTGATATGCCGTAAAACAAAATAAACCAAACCAAGCATTAGGGACAACTGACTATTTTTGTAGTTTTTATATATTTTTTTTTTTTTGAATAAGAAGGGAGTGTGGGTAGTTTGCTACTGTGTAAGTGATATGGCGTATTCTTACTGGGAAGGTTTCCCTTGGCGGGACCAAGGAATGTAGTTCATCCGAGCACTTTTCGTGGAAGTAGCGGCAGAGCAGCGAGAGGTTTGCCACATGCCGCCTGTGGGAGACAGAGGTTGAAGGGTGGAGAATAATCCGACACACACAAGAGGTCGGAAATGCTTTTGAATTCTATCAAGTTAGGAGAGTGGGGTCTGTACAGCTCCCGCCCAAAAAGATAACAGTACTCCATTTTTGGCCGGATATGGCTCTTGTAAAGGTAGAGAGTAGCAGGGGGGGCTCAGGTACTTACTGGAGTGATACAGGAGATCGACCATTTTACGTACATCCTTAGCAAAGGATCGTATGTACAAGTTCCACTTGAGGTCGGGTGTGAATCTGAAGCCCAATAGTCTTTCAAGGCACGGTGCTTCCATGAGAGAACTCCCGTTCATCGTCACTGGTGGTAGTTTGGGGTCAGATCGGTGATAATGGAATGTAACTAGCTTGGTCTTCGAGGCATTGACGCTGCTCGAGTGGAACTTACTTATCACCGATGGAATCCGGAGGGAATGTCGGTCTTTTGCTATTATGCAAGTTGCCTGACGTGTTCTTGCCGTGAAGGTTTGACTTATCGCGACCAGAAAATTTAGTTCGTCCGAGCGTTTTCCGTGTAAATAGCAGTAAATCAGCGAGAAGCCTGCCACGTCCCGCCTGTGGGACAGAGGTTGAAAGATGGAGAATATTTCGTCACCCGCAAGGGATTGGAGACGCTTTTGAACTCTATCAAGGCTGGAGAGTGAGTAAGATCTGGTCAGCTCCCGCTCAAATCTTGTAATGGTAGAGGATAGCAGGAGTCAGGTACTTACTGGAGTGGTACAGGAGACCGGCCATTTTACCCGCATCTTTACCAATGGATCGTATATACACGTTCTACTTGAGGTCGGGTGTGATTTTTAGGCCCAACAGTCTTTCAAGGCCCGGGGGTGCTTCCCTGAGGGGGACCTCCGTTCATTAAAATTGGTGGTAGTTCGGGGGTCAAATCGGCGATGATAAAATGTAACTAACTGCCTAACAGTCTTTCAAGGCCCTGGGGTGCTTCCCCTATATGACCTCCATTCATTAAGATGGGTGGTAGTTCGGGGGTCAGATCGGCGATGATAAAAAGTAACTAATTTGGTCTTCGAGGCATTGAATGTAACCAGCCAGTGTTTACCCCATTGGGTAGGTTGTGCAAGATCGGAAGAGAGGTAGTTGGCAATCTCTGACCATCGGGAGTTTTAGAGGTGTGCCCGTATATAGTTCTATCATCGGCAGAGATATTTACAAATGATCTGAGTATATTCTTAGGCAGATCATTTATATAGATCAAAAAGAGGGTTAGTCCGAGTAGTGACCCCTGGGGGACGCCTGCGTTGACCTCTAGGGCTCCTGACGACTAGCCATTAATAACTATCTTCAGGGACCTACCTGTTAGGAAGGATTTTATGATCGCGAAGACCCTTCCAGTGATTCCATAACTGGAGAGATTGTGTAGTAAGCCTTTGTATCACACCTTGTCGAAGGCCTTTGAGATATCTAGTGCTATTTTTCTCGAGGTGTGTTTGCCGTCAAGAGCCTCACTGTGAGCTTGTTCTAATTCCACGTGCCATGCTTTTTTTTTCTGTTAATTTCCTTTAGTAACTAAACCCTCCCAGCATTTTTCTTTCTTTTTTTTTTTTTATTTGGGCCTTCTTTGTTTGAAGTTAGTTTTCTTTTAGTACTAACTTGTCATATGAATATCAACGACCAAAGACTTAATGACCCGCAGGCCTACGTTTAACCAACCAAGCTGTATCTGCTAATGTCAAAACATTTGTCTAAACAAGCTGAGTTATTCAATAAACACAAGGCTGATTGTTTTTATTTTGATGTTTTTTTCCTCAAGAAGAAAAGCTTTTTATTATTTTTTTTTTATTTTTAAAATCCTAAAATAACCGCCGTTTTTATTAAGTGACCTTGACTGTCGAATCTAAAAATGACATTTTTGATGACGCATCTGTTTGCGGAGTGGAGCGAATGAGAAGGTTATAGGAAATGGAAAAAATATTAGTTAGCAAAATGTTCGTTTTTTTATTTAAGTATTTTGTATTTGATTCAAATATCTTTTGCAATCTTTCATGATATTTCAAATTTCTATCTCGCCATTTTAAATTTTCGACCTAAGATAGTGAATATCATTTTGACATACTTGTGCGAATAAATCAGTTGTAATTAAGAAACCCGGATCACTTTTTGCACGGCTTTCAGTGTATATATATATATATATACACTTGTCTATACTATTTAATGAAACGTGCATGAATATATATATATATATATATATTTATTTATTTATTAAAGACATTTTTTGTTTAATGTTCTTTTTTATAGATACAAATAAATGCTCTGTTTAAAATAAACAGTATTAAATAACATTTACCGGCCTGAATGTCCGAGAAATTTTCATAGAAAATATTCGTCCTTTGACAGGATTCGAACCTGTATCCTATACGGAACCGTCATTTACACTGACGTGCCTTAACCGACTCGGCCACAAATGATCGTTCGGTTGAATTTACTGCTTCTAAACTTCAATCGTCTATGAATATTTCTCGGTTAAATGTTATTTAATACTGTTTATTATAAACAGAGCATTTACTTAAATACTTGTATCTATAAAAAAGAACATTAAACATAAAAATGTCTTTAATAAATAAATTGTCGGACTTTGTCCATTTCTTAATATATATATATAATGAGAAGCCACGTATACTTTCTTAATATATATATACAAAAACAACTAAAAAGTTGCAAATTAAAAATAATAATGTTTTTTATGAAAGTATTTATTTATATTTGATATTTCAGATCGACCTCGATCTTTATTCAGAAATAACTGTTTTTAGAGATTTGTTTAGAAGTAGTGTCCGTCGCGAGATGCGGACGTCACGTAATATGGAATGCCACTGTGTTCGAATATTTTTTCGTAAATCTAACTGTAATAATATTTTAGATGTTGTTTAAAAAAAAATTTAAAACTAATGACATCCCCACTTTTGTATATAAACACTTGCAAAAAATAAATATACTGTTTAATAGATAAACAAAGCGTCTACTCAAGTACGAGTATCTATTAAAATAATGTTTAAAAATATATATATATATATATATATATATATATATATATATATATATATATATATATATATATTATGGATGACTATATATATGCTCCCGGGAAATCCTATTGAGCTTTATTGAGAAGAGGGTAATTTTAATAACAGTGACTCCTACTGCTATTAACGCATTGCTCTTCAACTGAATTGAGCTCTCCGGGCTACTGGTGTATTTCATAAAGAAAACGTTAAAATTTCTTTTTCTCTCTGCCATGTGGTGATAGCCTAGGGGTAGGATCTCTGACTGGTGCCAAATCAGTCGGGTTTCCATCCCGACTAGAAGCAATCGTAGGTCTAGCCACACTGAAGAGCTGAGAAACTGTCTGTCTGTGGATGATTATACTATTTTCAATTATATCCTTTCATATTGACGGATAAAATTTTTTAGTGTTGTTATTGAAGGACAAGAGAAAATCGCCATGTTGATACTTATTTCTTTTATTCCGAGTACTTTCGACATAGCAGAATGTCATCATCAGGGTAGTGTTTATTGCAAGAGAAATATTGTAGTGTTCATGACTGTCGAAGACAAAATTGTAGTGTTCATCTGAAAGTTAAATTTCTTACTCGTAGAGTAAAAAACGCTGAGTCAGTGAGTGACCGCTGACACCGTTTAAGGGGAGGTAACTACGTATGGTTGTGAAGATTTCTTTTACGAAACAAGTTGTAAATAAAAAAAAATATTAGTACAAGATTGGCATTTTGAACTAACTATTGTACACTCCAGAAAAACGAAAAGAATTTTATTTTGATCTAAAACTTCGTTTTTCATTCAAAATACTCAAATTTTAGGAATACGTTTTTACATCACCCACGTGACGACGACGTGATCATATTTAAACGGAACGCTGATCTTATAAAAGATTTCTGTTATCTCTTTGGATTGGTATTGCTTTTATGTCCATCGTCTTTTTCATGTTGAATTGTATATGGTCTATGTTAATTATGTTTTATGAATATGTCCTGAAGATGGTCTATTAGACCGAAACGTCCGACGTTGACATTAAACATTAAAACAGCATAATCTACATTAGGATTTTTGTTTGTTTTTTCAGTATATTTTTCTTCATACTGTCGGATCTATATCCATATATTTTTACATATATATATATATATATATATATATATATATATATATATGTGTGTGTGTGTGTGTGTGTGTGTGTGTGTGTGTATATATATATATACATATACATGTGTGTGTGTGTGTATATATATATAAAGTAAACACCAAGTCAACATAGAGGCGACAGTCTGTTTCATACTAGACTCAATCGTCATGCCTGACGATTGCATCTAGCATGAAACAGCCAGTCGCCTCTAAGTGTTGACTTCAATGTTCACTTTTATATTTACATACGTTCTATCACTGATATTGAGCACTTTATCCCATAAATATAGCACATCTTAAGACTATATTTCTCACACACACACACACACACACACACACACACACACACACATATATATATATATATATATATATATATATATTATAATTATATTCTTTTTAAAAATATGATTCCATCACGACACAGAAAATATTGATATTTTGAGTTTAGTTGACCTTAACAACTCAGAATATTACTATTGTCTCCGCTTATAAATTAAGTAAATTTCTTAGAAAGTTATTCCTAGCTTCGCTTGACAATAGAACGAGGCTATTTATTTTGAGTTTAATTTTTGTAATTAAATTTATAAATTTAGTTTCAGTTTTGAAACATGGAAATTTTCTGTGTCACGATGGAATCATATTTTTAAAAAGGGCATAATTATAATATTTTCTTCTACTGTTTGAATCGAGCACTGTTTTTTTTTTTTTTAAATAAAAATAATTGCTAAACTACAACTTTTCCATGACATTTATTATAAACAGAGCATTTAATTAAATATTTGTATCTATAAAAACAACGTACTAACAGAAAATATATTAAAATAATTGGCGGACGTTGTCCATTTCATTATATACGAAGTCATTTGTTTACGTTAATATACACTTCGAGCAGATATGAACGTTAGAGAGAAATGCTGTGAAATTTGTAGTTTAAAAACAGTAATTTAACTTCGCTGACCAGAACCTTTCTACTGTAGCTAAATAGTATAGCACGTCAGGCTATATGACGGTTCTGTGTGGGATACAGGTCGGAGAGAGTATATTTTCTATGAAAATTTCTCGGACATTCAGGCCGGCCAATATTGTTAATACTGTTTATTATAAGCAGAGCATTTACTTAAATATTTGTCTCTATAAAAATAACGTATAAACAGTATATATATATATATATATATATATATATATATATATATATATATATATATATATATATATATATATATGCACACATATCTTAAGTATGCCTCAAAATATTGTCACAGCATACATGTGTGTGTGTGTGTAGAAGTAGAAATGGTACCACGTTAGTATCTGAATGAAATACTAACGCTGTACCATTACTACTTTTACACACACAGAGGCACGCACACACACACACACAGACACACACACACATATGTATACTGTGACAATATTAGGCACACTTAAGACGAACGAGCGGCACAAAGGAGGCATGGTGGCGTAATGGATAGCGTCTCCGATTGAGGAATCGGAGCGCCGAGTTCGAATTCCAGTCGAATCCATTACGTTCACTTCTGTGCTAATACTCTTGGGAAAAGTATGAATCCTCTTTTTCATCAACGCTATAGGTAAATAACAAGACAGACCGGGTTCTATAACCTTGGATGGCAACTGGTTTATCGCAGAAAGAAATGACAACCTACTGCGGGAAAATATCTGCCTCGTCAGTCATGTATCTTTCATTGCTTGAAACACTGGGCTCAGGAACGAACCCCCCCCAAATTTGAGATTTATTGACCAATCGGTATATTTTATTTCGAAAAACCAAAAACTATTTCTGAGATTTATTGACCAATCGGTATTCTTTATTTCGAAAAACAAAACAAAAACAAAACATTTGGTATTACTAACTCAGTGATTCTCAAACGCTTATCCTCTTAAGTATTTCGCGAACTTTTCTCACAGAATACATATACATGTATGCGTGACAATAGTAATGGTTCAGCGTTAGTATTTGAATCAATGAATAAGTATTAAACATTTTTTTTCAAATAATTCTTTTCACTAGTCTTCGATTATGTGATTTCAAATACTTTTTTTTAATTCATTTTTTTAAAGTATATGTATTTTTTAATTTAGCTTTTTAAAATTTTCCATTATTTGAATAAATATAAATCTTTTTTATATATAACTGTATTCAACATTCTTTGGTTAATTTAAACATTTTTACAAAGTTATATTAAATTATAAATTAATCGCTTATTCGACAAAAACATTGAAGAAATGGAGACAAAACTCCAGGCACAGGTTCCACACTAAATAAGCTGCACAAATCGTTGAATAGAAACATTGAAATAAAATAAGTTCATATTTATGAGTAATTTAAAAAAAATAGCATGTATTTTTTTATTTCATAACATTTAAATATATACGCTTTAAAAATATTGCTAAGTGTGTCGTGATATTTTCATTTGTTTGTGGGTGTGTCATTGCTTAAAATGGTTCTGGACAATGGTCTAAAATATGCAGCTTCACTCACATGGAACAAAGGATAGTACCGTCAGTTTCCCGCGCACTCAAATAAATAGTACAGGTCAAATTCGATTGTCCGATTTCCATGCTGGGAGATTAGTTGTCAAAATTCACGTAAATTACCTGACAAAATTACGAAAATTGAAAATTGTACTTTCTTTCAATATTCAAAGTTAGTTCATATTTATGTGTGTGTGTATTTTTTCTTGTTTTTAAATCTATGGTTTTATTTTATAACATTTAAATATATATCCTTTAAAAAATTTACAAAGTGTACCGTAATATTTTCTTTTGCTTCTCGGTGTGCCGTTGGTTAAAATGGTTGAGAAAGACTGTAAAACTCATCTATAAGTGACAATGTTTGGGTCCTTTGATGTGAGATAATATTAACCAACCTTGTATCGCTAGATCAATTATGATCCACACAGAGTGCCCCGCACTATAGGCTTTATGCTCCATCTAATTTTTTCATATAATTGTATTCAACTTTCTTTGTTTAATTCAAAATTTTTACAAAGTTATATTAAATTATAAATTAATCGCACATTCGACAAAAACATTGAAGAAATGTCGACAAAACCCCAGGCACAGGTTTCACACTAAATAACCTGCGCAAATAGTCGAATAGAAACATTGAAATAAAGTAAGTTTATATTTGGGTGTCTATTTTTTTTTTAATCTATGTTTTTATTTCATAACATTTAAATGTATACGCTTTAAAAATATTGCTAATTGTGCCGTGATATTTTTATTTGCTCCTGGGTGTGCCATTGCTTAAAATGGTTCTGGAAAATGGTCTAAAGTCTGTAGCTTCATTCACATGTAACAAAGGATAATACCGCAAATATATACGACAGGTCAAATTTGATTGTCCCACTTCTATGCTGGGAGATTAGTGGTAAAAATTCACGTAAAGTACCTGACAAAATTGCGAAAATTGAAACGCAACAAAACATTTGTGACTCACGCACACACGTGTCTCATCTTTAATTGTCCTCCTTTTCTTTTTGTTTTTTTACGTACTGTGGCCATCTAGGTCGTGGGCTACCGTGACTCTCTACAAGTTCCTGAACAATCTTGGGGGAGCGAATCAAAATACTTATAAGTCCCCCAAAATTTATGCACAGATATCTTTAAGGACACATGGCCCCGTGGATAAAGACGTTTGGTTAGATTCTGTAACTAGACCCGAAGAGTTGTAAGTTCAATACTTGGAGAGTTCGGAAAAAGGGAAATGACGTGGGACTAGAACAATCTACCCCGGGGGACGAAATAAAGGGTTCGATTCGAACGTACAACGGTCGAAACGTTGAGAATAAGACAATGAGAATAGCGGTCTAGACCAGAGTTTCTCAAAATTAATAATTCTTGGTCAAATTTTTTGGTAATGCTAAATAAAATTCTTACTGGTCATTTATGAAACTTTATCAGGGAGTTTTCATTCCCACAAAAAAAAATCTAAACTCAAACGTAAAAAAATAAACGTAAGTAACTAATATCATATAAACTATAATATAAATGTATTGTAAACAGAACAAAAACAGATAATTGCTGCATCAGTTTTTATTTATTTATTATCCTTTACTGGCAATGTTGACAAGACACAAGCAAAATGTCCTCTGAACCAATAAACGGGCTAAGAAAATGTTACTTTTAGTGCCATTTGATAAAGTGAAACATGTTTCTGTTATGTGAAGCCTGTGCCTGTCTTTTGCGACACAAATACTTAATTCGAGGTCGAACTTTAGATAAACACACACGGATTTCATTCTCAATTGAGAGGAGACAATTTCTGCTTTTGATATTGGTTAAATAAGAAAAGGCTTTCTCATTCATGTAAGACATTGAAATTGCAAACAATATATTAATTGCTTTTCTATAAATAGTTGGAAATGCTTCTTTCACAGAAATCCAGAACTTGTCCAAAGATAGGTCTGTAAATCTTGAGTGTAAAATCACACTGCAGCTCACAAATTTTTTCCTCTTCTTTTAATGTCAGATTCACAGGATGATCAGCAGATTGTTATATTTTTTTTAATAACAGGTTAGATAAGATGATGTCTATATTACAATATTAAAATAACCAAGAATATAATGTGTGTGTTTAGTAATATTATGTGTATGAAATTAAATAAAAAGTTAAAAGTGCATTAGCTGGGTATTGAACTCACACTCTTTGGGTCCAGTCACTGGATCTAACAAACGCTTTTATCCACACAGTGGATCAGTTATCCGCTGTTAATTCCTCTCTCCAGTGAACTTGGAGAGGGAAATTAACATGAATTAACTGATAACTGACATCCATTAGACATGGCACGTGGAACTAGAACAGTCTATCCCAGTGAGCGAAATAAAAAGTTCAGTTCGACATTCCAATCACCTGAAGAAGGCCGGAGCGTACAACGGCCGAAACGTGGTAATAAATATGGCAACAAAGATGAGGACAATAGTCCGAATAATGTAAATAGTGTACATAATACCACATCTCAGAAATATAGACAGATAGTGCATTATCTCACCTGTTCTCGCGGAACCCTTGTGGACCTTTTGCGGAACCCTTGGGGACCTTTTGTGGGACCCTTGGGAACCTTTTGCGGAACCCTTGTGGACCTTTTGCGGAACCCTTGGGGACCTTTTGTGGGACCCTTGGGAACCTTTTGCGGAACCCTTGTGGACCTTTTGCGGAACCCTTGGGGACCTTTTGTGGGACCTTAGGGTTTCGGGAAACCCCGGTTGAGAAACACTGGTCTAGATAATGTAAATAATCAAAAGAAGAATATTCAAATAAAACATTTTGATCAGATTTAGGGAGGTCTGAATGGATAAAAACGTTCGGATAAAAACTTCAGTTTTTATTAGGGGCTGAGAACTATAGATGAATAAATTCGGCTAAAAGTATCGTATTTGTCGGCCTCTTCGACTGCGTCCAATACACAAATATCATTAGTTAATCAGTGAAAAACAATTCTGAGTTTAGGCGAAGACATTAGAAGTATAGAGTTGAAGTAGACTTTAGAAGGAACCGGAAACCCAATTCTAAACAGGGAACAAAGGTTAAACCTCTGTTTTGTACCAACAACAACAAAAAAAAAATCAGGGAGAAGTCTGAACCGGATGATAGGCACACCTATCTCCTAATGGGAGAGGAAAAAAAATAATAATTACATAATAAAATTTCAGAGTTCAGGCAGAGACGTCAGAAGTACAGCGGTGTAGTTAGTGTAAAACCAATCCCAAACAGAAAACAGGGGGAAAATATCTATCCCTGTGTAAAAGACAGCAGAGAAATGTGAACCGGACGATAGACAAACCTATTTACTACTATTAGGTTGGTGCAAAATTAATGACGTAATAATGTCGTTTTTTGACGTTAATAAATACGTCAAAAACGACATTATTACGTCATTATTTTTGCACCAACCTAATATTAAGATGATGGGACTTGCGTCTGCAAATATAGACACTAATTAAACTGATTGGTCCTCTCGTAAAAAAAAAAAAAAAAAAAAATATTAGAAAATATTTTTTTTTAGATTTGTATTTCTTATCCATTAATCAAATTATGACATTTGACAGAATCAAAAATCTTGGTTAGATTTTTTTTTATGAATTTAGAAACGGGATCTTGTTTATGAAATAAATAGAGGATGGATTAATTGTAAGTGAAAAAGAGAAAATTCGAATAAAAATGTTTTAACCAAATTTGGTAAGATAAAATGAAATTCGAAAAACTTGAGGTCCGACGATACGATTTGAACCTACAAAGTAATGATAATATAAGCCGTTTCCATACAAACAATATTCGACATTCATTAACTGAAAAAGATTCCTGTCAGTTGAAATTTATAGAATATTTCTCTTAAAAGAGTTTTTCAGGAAATAGGTTTGTGAAGTGCATAAACTGCCATCATTCGTATGTGTTTTCGGTTTCCTTCTCAGCTTTTTGTTTAATATACAGTGGAATATCAACATTTTGATTACATCATTATTTTCTCTTCTACTTACATGTGCTATCCATTTTAGTTGTTACTGCTGTTGGAAGTTATCAAGTGATGTAGGTTTTGGAATTTGTTATTTGGTAAAGTGATTTATGATTTTCATTATATCATTATTTTCCCTACTAGTTAAATAAGTTATTCATTTTAGTTATTACTGGTGTTGGAAATTTTTGAAACGATGTGGGTTTGGGATTTTGTTATTTGGTAAAGTGATTTATGATTTTCATTATACCATTATTTTCTCTTCTAGTTCCCTTTTGGAGAAACTAATAAAATATTCTTGTTAAAAAAAGAAAGAAAAAATTTGGCGCTGTTCAGTGGAAAAGAGGCTTGAATAATAAATGGTAACCATTTTGATTTTGGCATTCTGTTTTTCAGACTCACAGAACATGAATGGATTTACCATTTTCGATTAATGGTAATGATGTGATTAACCGTTTCCATACAGAAAATATTTGACATTCATTGACTGAACAATTAGTGTTATTGTCGATTGAAATTTATAAAATCTTTCTCTTGAAACAGTTTTTAAGGGAAATAGACTCCTTAAGTCTACTAATTGTTATCGCTCATTCTATTATTGATTTCTGTTTCCTTCCTAGCTTTTTGTTTAATATAATGTGGAAAGTCAACATTTTCATGATATCATTGTCTTCTTTTCTAGATATATGTACTTTTCATTTTATTCTTGTTGCTATTGATGTGGTTTTTGTTATTTGGTAACATATTTTGTTTGTGACCCTATTTCTGATTTGTTAAAGCGTTGTCTTATTTCAGATTTAGTGGATTCATTTTATTCTTATTGCTGTTGGAAGTGATCAAGTCATATGGTTTTTGCTATTTGGTAAAATCATATCTTTTTGATCCTATGTGGGATTTGTTAAAGCATTGTCTTATTTCAGATTTATTGGATTCATTTTATTCTTGTTGCAGTTGAAAGTGATCAATTTATATGTTTTTTGTTATTTGGTAACATCTTTTGTTTGTGATCCTATTTGGGATTTGTTAAAGTATTGTGCTCGTGGTTTCATTCACTTGAAGCCATTTTTAATCGTTCATCTGAGAAAGCTGATTTATATTGATGATAGTGCAAATATTTTTAAATGAGTTGGATGTCATGCATGATATCCACATGAGAGTTTAGATCGGATGTGGATAATCAAGAACATACATACATACATACATACATATATATATATATATATATATATATATATATATATATATATATATATATATATATATATATTTGTGTGTATGTGTTTGTGTGTGTGTGTCTGTGTGTGTAACATGAGACTCAAGTATTGCTGCTTTCCCGCTACTTTTCGTGTGGACTCCCAGTTTGTTAAACGGCTGTCACACAATATTCAGGTGGTTCACACAAGATGCTCAATTCTATATTCAAGGGAATATATACTCAATTCTATATTTACAGCCAAGTATGGAACTGACAATATTGTCCCTTAAACCGACAAAATTTCTGTTGACGCCATGCAACAAACTGAGCGTCTCCATGAAATATCGCCGTAAGCCAGCAATATTTGAATATAGCTTTTCTAATAGTTCTTCTATTGGCTCTGTTTATATATTTTTGGCAATGATGGGCCTTCATATCGATATATTTGAATATAGCTTTTCTAATAGTTCTTGTATTGGCTCTGTTTATATATTTATTTTGCAATTATGGGCCTTCATATCGATATATTTGAATATAACTTTTCTAATAGTTCTTGTATTGGCTCTGTTTGTATATTTTTGGCAATGATGGGCCTTCATATCGGAATATTTGAAAATAGCTTTTCTAATAGTTCTTGTATTGGCTCTGTTTATGTATTTTTGGCAATGATGGGCCTTCATATCGGAATATTTGAATATAGCTTTTTTAATAGTTCTTGTATTGGCTCTGTTTGTATATTTTTGGCAATGATGGGCCTTCATATCGGAATATTTGAAAAATAGCTTTCTAATAGTTGGGCCTTCACACGGAATATTTGAATATAACTTTGTATTGGCTCTGTTTGTATATTTTTTGGCAATTATGTGCCTTCATATCGGAATATTTGAATATAGCTTTTCTAATAGTTCTTGTATTGGCTCTGTTTGTATATTTTTTGGCAATTATGTGCCTTCATATCAGAATATTTGAATATAGCTTTTCTAATAGTTTTTGTATTGGCTCTGTTTATATATTTTTGGCAATGATGGGCCTTCATATCGGAATATTTGAATATAGTTTTTTTAATAGTTCTTGTATTGGCTCTGTTTATATATTTTTGGCAATGATGGGCCTTCATATCGGAATATTTGAATATAGTTTTTTTAATAGTTCTTGTATTGGCTCTGTTTATATATTATTGGCAATGATGGGCCTTCATATCGGAATATTTGAATATAGCTTTTCTAATAGTTCTTGTATTGGCTCTGTTTATATATTTTTGGCAATTATGGGCCTTCATATCGATATATTTGAATATAGCTTTTCTAATAGTTCTTGTATTGGCTCTGTTTATATATTTTTGGCAATTATGGGCCTTCATATCGGAATATTTGAATATAGCTTTTCTAATAGTTCTTGTATTGGCTCAGTTTATATATTTTTTGGCAATTATGTGCCTTCATATCGGAATATTTGAATATAGCTTTTTTAATAGTTCTTGTATTGGCTCTGTTTATATATTTTTGGCAATGATGGGCCTTCATATCGGAATATTTGAATATAGCTTTTCTAATAATTCTTGTATTGGCTCTGTTTATATATTTTTGGCATTGATGGCCCTTCATATCGGAATATTTGAATATAGCTTTTCTAATAGTTCTTGTATTGGCTCTGTTTATATATTTGTGGCAATTATGGGCCTTCATATCGGAAAACAAAACGACGTTCTCCATTACGCCAGTTTTATTTTAACTACACCTCATCAATGTTTAATGTTTTAAAAAGGCGATTATTAGAATTGCAATAAAATCTAAACATATGAAAATGAATTTATGCTTATTGTTTTAAATTTACAAGAAAAGTAATTATTTATTACGTTATTTACAAGAATAATTTCATATTTAGAACATTCTAAAAACTAATACAGTTGTATTAAGACTAATACAATGTTTTTCATTTACCAATTTTTATTGAAATAAATATGAAAACAATTTTTATTGATAAATTTATAAATATTTCCTAACATATAGAGTGTTCAAATTATGTGTACTATTTTAAATGTGAATTATGTTTAAGCGTCTAATGATTTTTTTCTTTTTCCTTCATATTTAACAACTTAAGTCTTTGGCAATTTTAACCATGGAAAGATTAATAATCAAACAATGTGTTAAAGTTATTGAAGCCTATTATGAAATTGGACGTTTAAACAGAAATGCATTTCGCGCACTTGGCGAATTTTTGGTCAACATAATCGACCAACCGGGAGTGCAATTGGAAAAATTGTTCGTAAACTCAAACAAACTGGGTCGGTGGCAGATGTGAAAACACCATTTCTTGCTCGTTTACGACGTTCAGCAGAAAACATTGCTGCAGTTCACGAGAATATGGCCGAAAATCCAGAACCCACTATTCATCATCGCGCGCAGGAACTGAACCTCTCCACAACAATGTTTCATCGGATTTTGACAAAAGATTTGTCTCTACACGCTTACAAATTTATTTGACACAAGAACTGAAACCCGCTGACCATTTAGACCGCCGTGCATTCGTCAATTAGGTGCACAAGGAAAGACAAGCTGATGAAGATTTTTCGCAAAAAATCCTCTTTAGTGATGAAGCCCATTTTCATCCTGGTGGATTCATTAATAAGCAATATTGTCGCATTTGGGCTGATGAAAATCCAAGGAAGATTGTTGAAAAGCCACTGCATCTACAAATGGTCATTGTTCGATGTACATTTTTTGCTAGCGGAATCATTGGGCCGTATATTTATAAATTTGAACGTTCATTTCGTAATAGGCTTCGATAACTTTAACACGTTGTTTAATGTTAATCTTTCCTTTGTTGAAATTGCCAAAGGCTTAAGTTGTTAAATCTGAAAGAAAAAGAAAAAATCATTAGATGCTTAATTCACTTTTAAAATCGGTCCAAGTTATTGAACCACCCTATTAAAATATCTGAACCAACTACAAGTAAATCATTATTATTTACCATTTTATAAAATTTTAAATCAATTCGCAATTAAATGATGTCTTGCTGTTCCAAATGCAAATAAACAATCTAATAAATAAATGCTGTTTATTATTTTATTGTCAGTTCTCAAGAACAATGAAAATATATAAATTCACTTTCATGTGTTTAGGTTTTATTCCAATTCTAATCATCGCTTTCTAAAACAATAAACATGGCCGAATAGTGAAGCTAGTTAAAATAAAAAATGTCTCATAAGAAAAAACGTTCTAATGACACTCCAATTTTTTGCGAGCACGACTGTCCATGTTTGCCATATTTTTTTACATTTTACATCGTGTACTGTTTTTATATCGTCTTTAGTAGTCTAAGGTACGTAACACATACACATACACACACACGCATATATATATGGGATAACGATATATAAATTTTTATATATCAAGAAGATTTCGTAGACAGATGTATGACAAAGTAGAAAATTTTTCGTGTGACGCGTTTTGTCCTTCAGAACTTCATCGAACTTAAGTTTATGCTTACATTTAAGCGACTACGCATGCGCACGAACGAGCGACGCTAGGAATTTTAAATTTAAAGATTTTTTTTTATTATATTTGTTTTTGTGCATAAAATGAAGCCGATTTCATTTAGATGCTTTTTCTTTTTCTTTATGTTTCCATCACTTTTGTTATTAAATATCGCACACTGAGAAAATGGAAGATCTGCCAAGAAAGGAGAGATATCTTAAGAAATTGGACACAAATCTACTATGGATGATCTAGCGATCCCACACGTTATATATATATATATATATATATATATATATATATATATATATATATATATATATATATATATATATATATATATATATATATATATATATATATAGCAAATATATGGATATAGATCCGACAGTATGAAGAAAAATATACGGAAAAAACAAATATAGTATTCACCGTGCGTGAGATAGATATATAGATTTATGAGGTAGGCATAATATCTATCTCACGCACGGTGAATACTAGACCCGGCTTCTTTAATATTTCCCCTTTTCTAGCAAGATTAATGCTCGACAAACGTACATATAAGTTTTAGATTAAAATAAAATTCTTTTCATTTTTCATTCAAAATACTCTATTTTAGGAATACGTTTTCACAATATCGCCCACGTGACGCCGACGTGATCATATTGAAACGGAACGCTGATCTTGAAAAATTTCAGTTATGTTTTGATTATGTCCATCGTCTTTTCATGTGGAATTAAATATAGTCTAATGTTAATTATGTTTTATGAATATGTCCTGAAGATGGTCTACTAGACCGAAACGTCCGACGTTGATATTATATTAACATTAAAACAGCATAATTGCATATTAGGAATTTTGTTTGTTTTTTCCGTATATTTTCTTCATATATATATATATATATATATATATATATGTGTGTGTGTGTGTGTGTGTGTGTGTGTGTGTGTGTGTGTGTGTGTGTGTGTGTGTGTCTCTCTTCCTTTAATAATGACACCAAAAAAACTTGTCCGTGAATATTAAATCATCCAATTGAAAATAAGTAAACAAAACTTGTCTGAAATATTCAATGAGTCTTGTCTCAACACACACACACACATATATATATATATATATATATATATATATATATATATATATAGATAGATAGATAGATAGATAGATATATATATATAATATATATATATATATATATATATATATATATATATATATATATATATGTGTTAGATAAATTGACATGTTTGATTGATATACGTTTCTTATTTGTTCTTTATCTAATACTGTCAGATTTCATATTTAATCTACATTTGATCTTTAACACATTATACATACATTTATTTATATATATATATATATATATATATATATATATATATATATATATATATATATATATATAAATCACAATTTGGGTGCGGCCTCACACCCCATAACTATTGCATCTATCTCAGAGTACAACATGATAACAAATTAAATAAAGCAGTAAATAAAACAGACCGATACTAAACAATTAATGGAAAAATTTCAAACTCCATTTAGTGCAAATTTAAATAAAATATAAACAATTAAAATTAAATTAAGTACTTAAAAGATTCTCTTTAGTTATTTAATCCAATCGAATTAGATTTTGCAAAGAAGCTTAAACACTAATACCTGTTTATCCTCCTGTGTATGATTTATAAATCCTCAGTTAAAGCCGGAAATCACGGATAGCACAAAACCCGTTGTATTTTATGAGTTTTTCTCTGAATAAATATCTATGATAAAAATTCATTCATCAATAAGAATCGGTAAGAATTTCTATGTACGCTATGATATTTCTTTGTTTAAATATCTATGGTGAAATTGACGTTATAACTAAGACACAATCGGAATTTCAAAATTTATTATGATTTTTCGTATGCATAGATATCAATAACGGAATTTAATTCATAAATAAAACGCAATAAGTTATTACTCTATATTCATATATATATATATTACTTTCATTAATTTTCCGTCAACAGTATAACATTGACACGTATAGTTTTCTCTGCTTTTCAGCAGTAAATGACTGATCTGGTCTGTCTTCAGAGACTTGTGTAGAGCAATGATGCTCATAGATTTTAAAGAAAGAAAGAAAGTAACATATGCGTCCTCCGACAGGATTCGAACCTTTATCATATACGGAACCGTCATGTAGCCTGACGTGCCTTAACCGATTGGGCCACAGAGGAAGGTCGATTTTACTGTCTTTAAACTACAGTCTTCCATGATTCGGAGGACGAATATTTTCTATGAAAATTTCTCGGACATTCAGGCCAGTAAATGTTGTTTAATACTGTTTATTATAAACAGAGCATTTACTTAAATATTTGTATCTATAAAAAGAGTGTATAAAGATGTCTTTAAAAAATAATTGTCGGACTTTGTCCATTTCATAATGTGTGACGTCATTTGTTTACATTTGGATACGCCATGAGCAAATATGAATGTAAGTGAGCGAATGTATGCAGAATTGACCAAGGGGATATATATGTATGTGTAGCTGTCCCACATGTCACGTGAGGAAGAGTGAACGTACAAGGTGTAAAACTACCCTCTTCTCACCCGACTGTCTCCATATGTATGGGCTACAGGGTCCTCAGGCCTTATTATCCCGAAAGTTGGAAATGCAGAAAGAGAGAGAGAGAGAGAGAGAGAGAGAGAGAGAGAGAGAGAGAGAGAAAGAGAGAGGCGAGTTAAACGAATTCTGTTTCGTTCGACTTTTCCCGCCTTTTTGGTAGAAAATCGTATCAACCATGACGTGTCCTTAATTGGTCATGTCACGTGGTGGACTATGCTAAACTAGATTAGCAGTAGGAGACACGGTGGATGTAGTACCCTTGGGAAAGGTATGAATCCTCTTCTTCTCCTCTTCACACCCAGCTAAGGGTAAATAGCAGGACAGGCCGGGTTCTGTAGCCTTGGATGACAACTGGTCTATCGCAGAAAGAAATGGCAACCTACTGTGGAAACAAATCTACCTAGTCAGTCATGTATCGAAAGACACATACCGCCTAAGCGTGTATTACGCATGGCACAAAAACTGACTGTCCCTGGACGCGAATGTAGTTTATCGTCTTACACAGGACGGTTGCCTATGTGGAATTCGGTGACAATGAATATTCTTAAGTGAGTGTGTGTATATTATATATTATATTTGATTGCATATATTTATCTTAAAAAAAAAGATAGCACAGATATACTCCGGGGTTTATATACTATGTTGAAGTAGCATGTAAT
The DNA here is from genome assembly GCA_903632075.3 of Acanthosepion pharaonis. Classification (NCBI taxonomy): domain Eukaryota; kingdom Metazoa; phylum Mollusca; class Cephalopoda; order Sepiida; family Sepiidae; genus Acanthosepion; species Acanthosepion pharaonis. The sequence continues at coordinate 1,029,986 of CAHIKZ030001016.1, forward strand.
CTGTCGCCATAAACTCAGAGTAATTATACATAGCCTAACTATTAGGTTGGTGCAAAAATAATGACGTAATAATGTCGTTTTTTGACGTTAAAAATACGTCAAAAAACGACATTATTACGTCATTATTTTTGCACCAACCTAATACATGATATTAATATTGAATATACACAGGGAAAGTTTTATAAACTCAGGTTTGGTTCGTTTTGTTTTATGGCATATCAACCTCAATGTGTAATTTAATGCCGATATTTTTTTTTCCTGTTAATATCTTTATTTTGTCAAAAATCTATTTCTGGTAATATTTTCCCCAAAAAAATGTATAGCTGGTAATATTATTTTAAAAACAAAATGTATTGCTGGTAATATTTTTTTAAAAAAAAAATATATTGCTGGTAATAGTTTTTTCCTTCAAAAATTTATTTCTGGTAATAATTTTTTACTAAGTATTTCTGGTATTAAAACCTATTTTAACACTTTCATAACGCTTTTTACCTCAGTTTCGGGGTTAACTGTTTACCCTTGGCTGGGGCCTTAACAGGTGCTACCACCCCGGGTCAGGATGGACCTGGGAACACCAGCAAGTAAGAGGTGGTTCCAGGCTCCTCAAAAAATCCTGATCAGAGGCCTTGCTGTTGGACTTAGTTTATCGTCTTACCCTGGACGCGGATGTAGTTTATCGTCATATCCAGGACTGCCATAAACTCGGAGTGCTTGTACATAGCCTAAATACATCATACTAATACTGAATATACACATGGAAATTTTATTAGTAAAGTTGAGGTATCAGGTTGGATTATGCTTACCCAAATGTCATAGACTACCAGTATGTGTACACAGCTCAAATTCGTAATGTTAACTTAAATGCAAACGGGGAATTTTTATATGCAAAGTTAAGATGCTTGGTCAGATAATGTTACAGACATTGCAGACTGCCAGCACTTGCACGTAGCCTAAATCAATAATATTGTAATATAAAGTGTAAATAGAAAATGTTGTAGATACTGAATTGACGTATCCGGCCGACTAATGGTCCCAAAGACACTGTAGATAATCAGTAATTGTAGCAAACCCAACTACATAATAATCTAATATAAAAAGACACTTGAAACGTTTTTAATTCAAAATTGACCTATCCTGTCGACGAATCTTCATAGAGATACTGTTGACTATCAGTAATTGTACCAAACCTAATTTCACAATACTCTAATAAAAAATGAACGTGTGAGATTATTTTTAATTCAAAATTGACCTATATTTTCAGAGATACTGTTAACTATCAGTAATTGTACCTAATCCAAATCTATAATACTCTAATCGAAAATGGTAATGTAAGATTTTGATATGCTCTAATTGTCGTATTATTTCTCCTAATGGTCACACAGATACTGTAGACTATCAGTAATTGTACCCAGTCAAATTCCATAATAGTGTAATATAAAATGAACGTGTAAGATTTTTATATGACCTATCCTGACAAGAAATAATCAAACATTGTAGACAACTAGTAATTAAACCTATCCCAAATCCATAATATTGTAATCTAAAATGAATATGTAAGAGTTTTAAATGCTCAAATTGGTGCATCCCTTTAACCAATGGCCACACAGACACTATAGACCAACAATAATTGTACCAAGCCCAATTACATAATACTGCAAAATAAAATATATATATGTGTAAGTTTTATATGCAAAAATAGATGTATCCGATCGGCGAATGGTCACGAGGACATTGTAGAGTACCAGTAATTGTACCTACCCTAAATACATAGTACTCTAATATAATATGAATATGTAAGAGTATTGTATGCTCAAATTGACGTCTCCGGTCGACAAATGGTTACCCAGATTCTCTAGAACTTGTAATTGTATCAAACCCAACTTCATAATGCTGTAATATAAAAGGAACATGTGAGAGTTTTATATGCAAAATTGACGTATCCGGTCGACTTATGGTAGACAAGTCGTAATGAAACAAGCCCAAACCCATAAAACTGTAATGTAAAATGAATATACGAGAGTTTCACGTGCTCAAATTGAAGTCTACGGTCGGGAAATTATCACCCAGACACTGTTGACTACCGTTAATTGTACCTAGCCCAACGACATATTACTGTTATATAAAATGAATATGTGAGAATTTTATATGACAAATTGACATATCCGTTCGACGAATAGTCACGAAGACTCCTTTGAGTACTAGTAATTTTACCTAGCACAACTCCAGAAAGAAAGAAAGAAGGGAAAAGAAAGAAAGAAAGAAGAAATAAAGAAGGAAAGAAAAAAAGAAGAGAAAGAAAGAAACAAACAAACAAAGAAACAAAGAGAAAGAGCAATGGAAAGAAAGAAAGAAAGAAAGAAAGAAAGAAAGAAAGAAAGAAAGAAAGAAAGAAGGGAAAAGTAAGAAAGGAAGAAGGAAAGAAATAAAGACAGAAGGAGAAGAAAGTAAGAAAGAAGGAAAATAAATAAATAAAGAAACAAACAACGAGAAAGAACATGAAAGAAAGAAAGAAAGAAAGAAAGAAAGAAAGAAAAAAAGAAAGAAAGAAAGAAAGAAAAAGAAAGAATTGAAAGAAAGAAATGGGTTGTCCGGAAAGTTCATGCCGACGTTTAGTCGTTCATGTTCCAACACGTTAGAACACGTTAAATTCATCGACAGATATAATATGCTTACATTTGCAATTAGAGCACATTTTAAACTATCTCTTGAGAAAGAAAGTTTAAACTTACTTAATTCGTGTCAATTTTGCATCCTTATGAGAATGGAAGATTATAAGTTGCATTTTAGAGACTTGATGATTTTTTAATGTAAAGGCAAAAATGCCTCGCAAGCAATAAAAAATGATATGTGCTATGTACGGTGAAGGTACTTTACCTAACAGAACTATACGGAAGTGATTTGCTAAGTTTAGAGTTGGTAATTGTAGCCTTATTAGTGAAGAACGTACAGGCAACCCCCCCACCTACTAAAGAGGGCGACCAAATCAAGATATTTATTGAGAATAACCCGCATTACACGATGCGAAAATTGACAGAAACACTAAATTTATCAAAATCAACCATCCATGAGCACTTAGGTAAAAAAAATCATTTCAGCTTGGCTTGGATGTGTTACCACACCAGCCATATTTACCAGACATTGCTCCTTCGGATTTTCATTTATTCAAGTCCTTGAAAAATAATCTCAATGTTAAGAATTTTAATTCTTCGGATGACATTAAAAAAAAAAAAAAAAAAAAAAAAAACCCACCTTAATGAGTTCTTTGCAGAGAAACCACCGAAATTCTGGGAAGCTGGAATCTTTAACTTGAAGAAAAAAATGGAGAAAGGTTGTGCAACAAAATGGTTCATATTTAGTTAAATAAATATTTAATGTCGTAATTTTGCTTTGTGTTTTAATTTCCCTCAATCGGCATAAACTTTCCGGATAACCCAATAAAATAAATATTTAAATGTTTTATTTGATCAAATTGACGTAACCGGTCAACTAATCGTCACTCAGATGCTGTAGAGTATCAGCATTACAACTAGTCTAATTCTATAATACAAACCCAATTAGAATCGAGACTCGGCTCTCAGATTTCGAATTCTAAGTCATTATCCATTACACCACCCGCACATCTAAACTTACATCACTTAAACGGAACAATCAATAGAAAAGGGTCAGAAATTTGGTCAAATGGAAGGATGTCGGCTTCGATCAGGACAGTGCCAGTTCGACCAGAAATTGATATAGCTTAGTTGGGATGTCCTAGAACAGAGGCCGGCAACCCATTTGCTAACTATCTGCCGACTTGGGCTTTTAAAATCATTCAGTGTGCCAACAGCATACGTATTTTTTATACACGTCAAGGTCAATATACCTGTTCTACAATATATTTTATATAGTAAGATATACAATAATATGTAAACATATTAATAGAAATAAACTGTTTTTAAATATACATCATTTGGATTACGAAGCAGTCACCCATCATTTGCACATTCAAGCTTACAGCACCTTTTATTATTAATGGAAGTCCAACCAGTGAGCAGTTTTGAAACAGCTAAATATCTTCTTTGCGTTGTAGCAGTTATTGGTTCGAACTTTGTGATGTCATTTGTGGTTGCGCGCCATTGGAAATTACTTGGTGTGTCACGTGTGGAACGCGTGTCGTAGCTTGCAGACCTCTGTTGTAGTATATCCAATATGATTATTTATGAATTTGGTTTAATCCGGAACATAGTTCCTTAAGGGATTTGTAACTATTGGTTGACATGTGCAGCTAAAGTGCAATTGACGTTGTCTTTCATAGTTTTCTTATTATGGTCATTAAACCAACAACACTTTTTTAAACATTATCAAAGATGATTTTTTAAAACTTTTAACTGGATGCCTGGTCAGCATATTGTGGCCGAATTCATAGTTAATGTTATTGAGTGTTGGCTTCTTTTTAATTAATAATACTTCCATTATTTTTTAGACATTTTTGCATGTGTAAGTGGCTATTAAATCTGTATTGTCAAAGAGTATATTACAGATGGAGTTTGGTAAGTCTCCATGTGTATTAAAATGTGACCTAATTGAGCTATGGTCAGAGAGATGTAACGTGGGTCATCTTGTTAGGCATTTTGTAGCACTGGGGTCGGCAACCTTTTGCTATGTGCCGACTCAGGGTTTTAAAATCATTCAGTGTGCCAACAGCATACGTATTTTTTTTATACAAGTCAAGGTAAATATACCTGTTCTACAATATATTTTATTTAGTAAGATATACAATAATATGTAAACTATGTTAATAGAAATAAACTGTTTTTAAATTTTTTTTTAAGTTTTTATTATTAATGGAAGTCGAACGAGTGAGCAGTTTTGAAACAGCTAAATATTTTCCTTGCGTTGTTATAGTTATTGGTTCAGAGTTCATGGTGGCATTTGCGGCTGCATGCAAATTGCTTGGCGTGCCACATATGGCACGCGTACCGTAGGTTGCCGACTCCTCCTGTAGAGCATCAGTACTTGCAACTAGTCTAACTCTATAATACAATCATATTAAATGCTAATGTTAGACTATTTTTTGTCCTTCAATACGATATGTAACGGTAAGTGCGTTCTTGAGTTTAGTGCGTCGTTGTATTCCACATATTTTCAATAAAAAATATCTCCGACTATTCATTAAAATCTATCATGTGCAGATTGTATTATACTAAATTTCTTCTGATAAAAGGCGCGAGAGATACTCAAGGTAGAGGGTTACGGTGAACAAATCAATAAGGCTGAATAAGGTTTGTGGTATGAATAGAAGAGGAGATAGCAGGAAATTAAAAATCACTCCTCCTTATGGTAGTGAATGCTGGACAATCTCCTCAAAGATGAAGAAGAGACTTGAAGCAACAGAAATGTGTAGCCCCTGAGGAGAAATGTTTGAATAAACAGAAAAGAAAATTTAGGGGGAATATAGGAATGAACCCGAAAAGGAAAAAAAATACGACTTCCAGAGGAAGTAGTCAATTTAGAAAAGGGGGATGTTGTGGAGTAGCTGAACGCCCCCACAAGATGAACTGGTCTAAGACTATTTAAACAGTCACTCTCTCTCATTGAGGGAGAGGAGTTTACGATTACAGTTAGCTCTGCTTGTCGACTCTCTGCTTTTGGGCGAGGAGGAATCCAGATGATGCTATTGCTATATACGGGGTCTACGGGCAATTTTTGCCCGAGCCTACAGGCTCGGAACGCCCCTCCATCATAAAAAAAGTTATGCTATATCACGCCTTGTGGGGAGGTCTAGGGTAAATTATGGATTAACTGTTTATTACTTTAGTTTCTGTTCTTAAGCGTGTACCATAAACAACATACTTCTTACTTTCTATATGTGTGTCAACCTTTTCTATTTATGAAATAACAGTTATTGAATGTGGAGAGAAATAGAAAGAAGTTTTTACTCTGTAACTTAGCAGACCTTAGTTACTGTTTCCAATAGAGAGAATACAATCTGGCGTGGTCAACTGCTGAACAAGGTCAGTACGCCTAAATCCTTTCTCACTACGACTTGTGACTTCATTCAAGCAGTGACTGACTGGCCAGGATGTCTGCTTGCCCGATGGCAAGTGGGTCTCTGATGGAGTGGGCTCCCTATATCAAATAAAAATGCAATAAAGAAACAAACATAGAAAACTGTTTTAGCAATAAAAAGGACTAAGGACTTTATAAAGTCAGCTGCACACTACCAGTTTTGTTTCTTTTTAATCATTTTACTCCAAGCAAGGCAATATCGCCTCTAAGACGCAATGAGTTACTGAGTGTTAGAGAAAATACTATTAAGGAGAGAGAACAATAAAAGAATTAAGAAGACAGAAGATAACAACTGACATGAGACATAGATTTTTGAAGATTAAAGTTGACTAGGAAGCAATAAGCCGGAAGCCAGTTCCACAAGAAGTGCGATAGAAGAAACTGTTAACATAGAACTTACGGTAACACCTAGTGATATACCTGACGTTCCTATTCTATTATTAATAGACTCTCCCACACATAATAAGTAGTAGTAGTAGTAGCAGTCGCTAGTTGGGCTCAGTGGTGTTGAGCGAGTCAGTAGATATCGGACATTGAAGTACCAACCATCACAACTAGATTTTTCTTATTTCAAGTTCCTAACGTTTTGTACGTCGAACCTAATTTAGGACGACTTAATGAAATACAAGCCTCCACTGGGAAAACTACTCTACAACACCTAGCCAGTTCAATTGTAAAATGATTGCCGCCAATCTAGTACCACGCTTAAATTCATAGTCTAGGTACATAGAGGACTCAACTCCAATACATGAGGATATTTCCCATACTAAAGTTCATAAAGACAAGTTTAAGAAATTCGCTGTTTGAGGAGAATTTCGAATCCCACATGTTGCTATCTATCAAAAAGGAATTTGTTGGAGGAACTGAATGCAGAATATGAACCATTATGTTGCACAACCTTTCTCCATTTTTCCTTCAACTAAAAGATTCCAGCTTCCCAGAATTTTAGTGGTTTCTCTGCAAAAAAACTCATTAAGGTGTTTTTTTTTAATGTCATCCGAAGAATTAAAATTCTTAACATTGAGATTATTTTTCAAGGACCTTAATAAATGAAAATCCGAAGGAGCAATGTCTGGTAAATATGGCTGGTGGGGTAACATATCCCAACCAAGCCGAAACGATTTCTGCCGGGTCGCCAAAGAAACGTGAGGTCTGGCACTATCTTGATCGAAAACAACACCTTTCCACCAGTATCTGTCTATATTTCTGAGATGAGGTATTATGTACACTATTTACATTATTGGGACTATAGTGATTCTAACAATTATCTAAGGATCACTAACGATTGCTCTTAATATAGTGGACTGTATGCAATGATATGTTCTGCTTTTGAACTCACTGTTAATGTGTAAATTAATTAAAAATATCAACCAATTACTTAAAATTAAGAAAATAAATAAAAAAAACCTTTATTATAACATTCCGTATTTACATTTGGTATCTACTTCAAGTAATCTGAACAGTACATGTAAACTGTAATTACTAACAAATACACATTTATTAGTTTTATTAGTAGAGATTTACTTGATCCCCCACCCACTGAGTCAGATTGTAACACAGGGTCATTTTTTAACATCTGGACCCTGGTGTTTTCACTCGGGCCGCTGGTCCAAGCTGGTCTTGGCTTGTCATAGCTTGTCCAAGCTGGTCAGAGCTGGTCTAAGCTAGTCATAGCTGGTCTTGGCTTGTCATAGCTTGTCCAAGCTGGTCAGAGCTGGTCTAAGCTAGTCATAGCTGGTCTTGGCTTGTCATAGCTTGTCCAAGCTGGTCAGAGCTGGTCTAAGCTAGTCATAGCTGGTCTTGGCTTGTCATAGCTTGTCCAAGGTGGTCAGAGCTGGTCTAAGCTCGTCATAGCTGGTCTTGGCTTGTCATAGCTTGTCCAAGCTGGTCAGAGCTGGTCTAAGCTAGTCATAGCTGGTCTTGGCTTGTCATAGCTTGTCCAAGCTGGTCAGAGCTGGTCTAAGCTAGTCATAGCTGGTCTTGGCTTGTCCAAGCTGGTCAGAGCCGGTCCAAGCCAGTCGTAGCCAGGTAAGTATTAGTATTATTAGTACTAGTAGTATGTAGTGTACATGTAGATATCCGGTAGTAAGGCCTCTGAGCTGAAGGTTTTGAGGAGCGTGGAACCACCTCTTAATTGCTTGTGTCTTTATTTCTGGCCATAACAACGCCACAACACCTATACAAATGAAAGAGAATTTATACATTTTCTTTTTTCTTGAGAATAGTTTATATTTATTTACAAGAATAATTTGATATTTATAACATTCTAAAAACAAATACAATTAGAACTAAAATAATTATGAAATGTTAGACAATAACCAGACGTCAGTCTAGTAACTTTTTTGCCGGGACGGTTTTTCCGTTGACACCGTCATTATTTAAACTATTTCCAGCCTCGGTAATGTTTGTTGTTTTAAAAGCATTGATTAGAATTGTAATAAAACTTAAATATGATAAATGTGAATTCATACCTATTTTTATTGTTGAGGATTTACAACAAAAATATTTAACACGATTAATTAAATTGTTTAAATTTATTTATTAAATTGTTTATTTACAAGGATAATTTTATATTTACAACATTCAATTAAATACAATTTTCAACATTCGACTAATAAAATTAAAACTGTTGCAATGCAATATTTATCATTTACCAATTTATAAATAAATATGTAAATAATTTTTATTCATAAATTTATAAACATTTACTAAATTATTATAATATGTTAACCAACTATAAAGAAATCCTTATTATTTACCATTTTATAAAGTTCGAATCAATTGGCAATTAAGTGATGTTTTGCCAACCATTCCAATAAATAATATTATTAATATATAGTGTAATAAAACAATCGAATAAATATCTGTGCGGTATCCGTCGCTTTTGAAAGACCAGGGATCAGCGCCCAAAGAGTTATGCCTCAGCTGCTGATGGCAGTGCAGCATCTATTATGGCTGTACAGGCCCTCACGGGAGTGTCAGTCTTGATCGCAATGAATGCATGTTAAGATGCTATCCCACAATAACGTATTGAATTTTTTCTTTCCCTCAGGCACGCTTCTTTCCGGCGGCAAACCTCAGTTTCTCCTCTCCTCGTTCCAGCCGTCAGTATGAATTGCGTTTCAAGCGGGTTGGCAACATTTCCCCACCTCTCGATGTCCATGCCCATCGCTTTCATGCCCCGTTTGCAGACATCCTTGAAGCGAAAATGAGGTCTCCCTCTTGCCTGTGGCCAGTTCCCCATACAGAAGGACCTCCGGAATCCTACCATCGGTAGATTTGCCATCTAAATCTGCTAAAATAACCCTAAGAGTAATATTACTTGAGACCCGAGGTAAAGGAAAGTTATTCTTTGTTCATATAAAACTGAGAGTTTTTTTTTTAATATTTAAACGGTACTCACAAGTACAGACTTTTCTATCTCAGATAATGAGGAGTTTTCTGGGACTTTCTTCATGTGTCTACCAATATTCCCTTTTAATCATTCCTAGTGCTCATTTTAATACTGGAATAGTAGATATATATCTATTGGTAATAGTGTTTATCATTATTATTATGAAAATGTCGTGAGGATAGGGTTGCATCTGTGCAAACTCTTACCCACCCAAAAATATTAAAATTGTGTCTGCTTGTTTATTTTACGAACTGCCTCTAAGTTTCAACCAAGTTTCAAGTAAAATGTACATTATTTACATTATTCGGACTATTATCCTCATCTTTCTTACCATATTTATTACAACGTTTCGACCGTTGTACGCTCCGGCCTTCTTCAGGTGGTTGGAATGTCGAATTGAATCCTTTATTTCGTTCACTGGGGTAGACTGTTCTAGTCCCACATGTCATGTTTAATGGATGTCAGTTGTCTCCTGTTAATTCCCCTCTCCAAGTTCTCCACTGCCTGAACCGGGTATTGAACTCACACACTTTGGGTCCTGTCACTGGATCTAACTCACTGGGGTGGACTGTTCTAGTTCTAGGTGCCATGTTTAATGGATGTTAGTTATCAGTTATCTCCTGTTTATTCCCCTCTGAAAGTTCTCCACTGCCTAAACCGGGTATTGAACTCACACTCTTTGGGTCTTGTCACTGGATCTAACTAACGCCTTTAACCACTGTGCCATGTGTCCTTCAGGAGATAACTGATAACTGACATCCATTAAACATGGCACGTGGAACTAGAACAGTCTACACCAGTGAGCGAAATAAAGGGTTTCTCTTCGACATTCCAACCACCTGAAGAATGTCGGAGCGTACAACGGCCGAAACGTTGTAATAAACAGGGCGACAAAGATCAGAACAATAGTCCGAATAATGTAAATAGTATACATAATACCTCATCTCAGAAATATAGACCAATGCTGAAGGGCCGAAACGTTGTAATAAATATGGCGACAACGATGAGGACAATAGTCCGAATAATGTAAATAGTGTACATAATACCTCATTTCAGAAATATAGACAGATACTGAAAGGCCGAAACCTTGTAACAAATATGGCTACAAAGATAAGGACAATAGTCCGAATATTGTAAATAGTGTGCTTAATACCTAAGAAATATAGACAGATATTCAAGTGAAATATTTTGAACTTCTTTAAAGAAGAGCCTACCAGAGATCTTGTTAATGTTTGTCAGTACCTTTTTATTGTGATATTATTATTATTATTATTATAATCTTTTAACAAGCTGCCCCCAAATTTCAACGTGAAATCTAAAGATATTGCAATCCAACAAATCCTGGTTGTTGGTACACTTAGTTTTATATGTAACTGACGTTCCCAGCATCCTTCTGTTTAATTGTATGACGTCATTGGAATGTGTTTAGCAGTTTAAACTTTCATTAAATTGCCTGTCTGTGCACAGATAAAATTTATGTACTGTTAAAATGTGTAAATAGATTAAATGGAATGTTTTTATAAGCTGAAAATTATGTCACAATTCCAAATATTTAGGTTTCTGTGATTATATGAGAATGTCTCATGCAAACGTGTCGGGTTTTGTTGAATATATGAGAATGTGCCTGCAAATTCCAGATATATAGGACCCTAACCTGTCACACTGATAAAACTTTCCTGAAGATGTATGAAGTATCTCTGAGTGCAATTGTTTACATTTCAGCCAAACTTGGTTCACCAGGGAACCGAGGAACACAATTTTTCTTATTTTTTTGCAATGGTTCCTAGTCCACCAAAAACAATTTGGATTGTCTGGGTTTTGAGATGCCATGTCTTTTGAATTCCAATCGTTACATCTTTGTAGTTAATTAATTTGTTGAACTCTTTGACTAAGATATTTACATCAGTAGGGATTGTATCTCAATAAGTAACCAGTTTATTTCCAGAAAGTCTTTGGCAATTATGCCAAACCTATTGGCTTTTAATATTCTGTTTATTTGGATGGGAATATTCCATAGCACAGATACATTTTCATTAAATATCTTCTTCTTCTTCTTCTTCTTATTATTATTATTATAGTATGCTTGTTTATTTTACGAGATGACTCCACGTTTCAAACAGAAATGTTAAGAGGTTACAAGCCAACAGATCCTGCTTGTTGGTACAATTGGTTGGATATGTAACTGACGTACCTGCTTAATTGTGTGACGTCATTTGAATGTGTTAGGTATTTTAATACGAGTTTAAACTACCGATGTCTATGCACAGATAAAATTAATGTACAGTTAAAAAAGATTAACAGGAGAGTTTGAGAAACTAAAATTATATCAGAGGTGTATAATTCGGAAATCTCACAGAAGAACCTTCAAAATCTGAAGAGGAAATTATTGCCAAGTGTGTCGGGTTCTGTGAATATATAAGAATGTACATGCAAATGCCAATCGTATAGGACCATAACCTTTCAAACCGATGAAACCTTCCTGATTTATAATAATAATAATAATAGTAATAATAATAGCAATAATGATAATAATTCTGTAAACACACACATCCATCCATACATATATTCAATAAATTAACAAAAGTTCAATTGACACATTTGATTGGCCGACTCACGAGTTTCGCGTTGAAAGATGTTCTATCTTTTTTATATTATTAATAATAATGTTCTATTGTTAATAATAATGTTCTATCGCGAAAGTCGGTCAATTAGATGATTCAATTTAATTTTATTGATTTATTGGAAATTGTACATCTTATTTGTTGAGCGTACTTTTTCAGAGGTTTTGTTGACCTGAAAATACGGCAAATTTTCACGTATTTTTAGTTGTATTGTGTGTATATATATATATATATATATATATATATATATATATATATATATATATATAAAGTTGCAAATTAAAAAATAATAATGTTTTTTTATGAAAGTATTTATTTATTTATATATATATTTGATATTTCAGATTGACCTCAATTTTTCTTCAGAAATAACTGTGTTACAAATAAATTAAAATTACTGTTTATTAATTTATTTGTAACAAACAGTTATTTCTGAAGAAAGATTGAGATCA
>CAHIKZ030001016.1:1045000-1055000 GCA_903632075.3 Acanthosepion pharaonis
AAATTCATTTCGTTTTTGTCTTGAAAAAGTCCACTGTTTTTAAACAACAATCTTCCATGGTTATAAACAGAGCATTTACTTAAATATGTGTATCTATAAGAAAAAAAGAATGTATAAACATAAAAATGTCTTAAAATAATTGTCGGACTTTGTCCATTTCATTATGTGTGACGTCATTTGTTTACATTTGGATACGCATTGAGCAGATATGAATGTACGTGAGAAAATCATGGAAAATTGTAGTTTAAAAACAGTAAAATCGACCTTGCTAACGGAAACGCTCCTCTGTGGCGAAATCGGTAAAAGCATGTCAGGCTATATGACGGCTTCGTATAGGATACAAGTTCGATTCCTTTTGGAGGACGAATATGTTCTATGAAAATTTCTCGGACATTCAGGCCGGCAAATGTTGTTAATACTGTTTATTATAAACAGAGCATTTACTTAAATATTTGTATCTATAAAAAGAACGTATAAAAATGTCTTAAAATAATTTTCGGACTTTGTCAGTTTCACATATATTTGTTTCATTTTTCGTTAATTAGACGAATTTTTCTTTATATTTTCCTGTTTGTCTAGTCATTGTTTATTTTTGGGTTTTTTTATAAATTGCATCCTTCTTTTTTATTCCTTCTTTTTCCCCCTATATTGGATGGAGGTAGAAGCCTATTACAATTGTGCTTATTTTTCCCTTTGAAAGTTCATACGACCGTTACGCACCTTATAAATAATGTTTTATCACGTGGAAAAAGACACTACTTGGTTTCAGTGAGAAAAAGAAAGAAAGGAAGATAGACGTGGAGAGAGAGAATCAGATTAAGCTGATAAGAACAGATACTACACTTGGTATTTACTCTGTCTCACCACTAAGACGACTTGCGACACAAGGCCTTTTTTTAAAGAGCACGTACACCCAGGCCAGGAACAAAAATTGCCCGCAGTCCCCACAACCGTCGGTTGCGCTGGCCTCGGTGTGAGCATCAATCCCTCTCTCTGGTGCAATGAGAGGGCGCGGCCACGGGCAACTGTTCCCCAGAGCTGGGCACCTCTCAGTATAATTTTCCTCGGTTGCGACTCCGTCCTTTGACAGAGTCGCCTCTGACTGCACTCTTCCCAAAGACAGACGCAACTGAGTAATAAATCATGTGTTACAAATCCCTCGTGGGAGGTATTTGCACACAGATACTACACTTTGATCTTAGCTAAAATGCCAAAAATTGATTTTATTTTTTGCCGCCCCACACAAGGTCAGTTTAATGAGGATCTTAGGACGAGCACCCGGGCTAGGTCCTAAAATAGCCCAGCACCAGCAACTGATGCTTGCGCTGGGATCAGTGTTAACACCGATTCTCCTCTTTAGGGAGGTAGTGCCACGGGCAGCTGTTTTCTGAGACTGAACACCTCTTATTGCTATTTCCAGTTGCGTTCTGCCCGCAGCCAGAAATACAAATGAGAGATGAAATGTAATTTATCCGCTCGGGGACAGATACTTCACTTTGATCCTAGCCAAAAGGCCGAAAATTGATTGTATTTTCTTGCCGCTTCACTCTAGCAAAATGTGGCACAAGGTCAGTTTAATGTGGGCGAATCCGAGCGCGAGCACCCGGTCCAGGCCCCAAAATAGCCCAGGCCCCAAAATAGCCCAGGCCCTGTAACCGTCGGTTGGGCTGATCGGTATTCCTACCGCTCCCCACTCTTTAGTACAATGAGGGAGGTTCTGCCGTGAGCAACTGTTTCCCGAGACCGGGCACCTCTCATTAATATTTCCAGTTGCTCTCTGTCCGAAGACAGAGACACAAGTGAGAGATGAAATGTAATTTATCCGCCCAGGGACAGATACTTTACTTTGATCCCAGCCAAAAGGCCGAGAAGCGATATTTTCCAGCGAACCCACGTCTTTACCGTATGTGACACAAGATCGAAGTTTAGAGTGGGTTTACCGCCAATACTGTAGAAAAATTGCCTAAGCCTCTTCGGTACTTTCCCTTTTGAGGACCCCTCAGGCACCGGACAATAAACTCAGCCTCCCTCGCAAAGAATCTGGAAGAATTTTTGACTCTCCCCCGATCTCCGAATGGACCGAGAAGCGATGGTGTTAGCAATAAAACCGTCATTTTTCAGACGTACAGTATCGAACGACGCAAACCGAATAAGGAAATCGCTAAAAATCCAGTTACCATAAATAAAATAACATCTTCTGCTGAATTATTTTCAAATTATTATTAAGAGAAATGTTTGTGAGACAGGGATTTGGCTAGTAACAATTATTGCTATTAAAATTCTTGATTCATCAATAGTCCTTTTATTTAATTCAAGTGTTTTCTGACTGATGAATAATTTTTTTTGAATTGAACAACTCTATATTGGGCTTAGAATTATTAGAACCTCTGCGAGCCAAAAGTCTGAGAATCGAGACGCCCACAATAAAAAACACTATTTTTCAGATGCAGAGTATTAAACAACGGAATCCTAGTAGGGCAATTATGAAAAATCTAGTTACCATAAATAAAATAACATCTTCTGCTGAATTATTTTAAAATTATTATTAAGCGAAATGTTCGTAAACCTGGGATTTGGCAAGATTTCATAATAGTGCATTTATAAGAAAAAATACCTTTCTTTCTCATTTAATTTTACAATGGAAAATGATGATCTCTTTTATGGTGTGAATAGCTGAATATATATTCATATATAATGTTTTAATATTATGTTTCTTTTTTATCAACATTTGAATTTAATAACTTTAATAACGCAGCATTTTCTGTTTTTTTGGGGGGGGGTACCTCAAATGTCAGGCAATGAATCCAGCCCCCTTCCGAAGGAGAGCTAATACCTGGGGAGAAGGCCTAATATTACTTAGCACCGTCCTTGGCCAAAAGGGCAAGAAGGGATGGCAACTGCGACAAATGCACTATTTTTAAACACGCAATACTGAACAATGGAAACTGAGTAAAGCAATCGTCAAAAATCCAGTTACCATTAATAAAAATAACATTGTTGGCTGAATCATTTTAAAATGATTATTTTAAAGGGAAAGACAAGCACAATTATAACAGGATTGTTATAATTGTGCTTGTCTCTCCCTTCTTTAGTTCGCACAACCATTACGCCCTGTCACACCTCATAAATAACGGATTATTCCGTTTTGATCATGTGGAAAGAGGGGAACAGACACAGCTTCATTGCAGTGAGAAAAATAAAAGAAAGAAAGATAGAAGTGGAAAGAGAGAATCAGATTAAGCTGATGAGAACAGATACTGCACTTTGATCTCAGCCCAAAGCCCAAGAACTATGGCAACCGCGATAAAAGGGTCTTTTTTTCAGATACAGGGTATCAAAATGATGGAAACCAAAGAAAGGCAATCATGAAAAATCCAGTAACTATAAATAAAATAACATCGTCTGCTGAATTAGTTTAAAATTATTATTAAGGGAAATGTTCGTAAGACGGGGATTTGGCTAGTTATTATTTTTTTTTTAAATTATTATTAAGGGAAATATTCGTAAAACGGGGATTTGACTCGTTGTTATTTTAAAATTATTATTAAGGAAATGTTCGTAAGACGGGGATTTGACTAGTTGTTATTCTAAAATTGTTGTTAAGGGAAATGTTCGTAAAACGGGGATTTGGCCTAGTTGTTGTTATTTTAAAATTATTATTAAGGAAAATGTTCGTAAGACGGGGATTTGGCTAGTTATTATTTTAAAATCATTATTAAGGGAAATGTTCGTAAGACGGGTATTTGGCTAGTTGTTATTTTAAAATTATTATTAAGGGAAATGTTCGTAAGACGAGGATTTGGATAGTAAATAATCGTTTCCCGAGAATGCATGCCCTACTGTCATCAGAATTTCTGATTTTATATAAGTACAGATATTACTTTTAACACAGATGAAATGTCGTCGGCCTATCGCTACACTCTCACTATCTCCATGGCAAATGTTCAGACGCGCTATATTCCTTCGTTGTACCAATTCAAACCTTGCCACTCGAATAGGATCGAATCACACTCAATCCCTTTATATTCCACTAGTAAGAAAGAAGTTCTCCACAGACAGCTTCTTACAGAAAACCACTAGGGTAGGATGCTTCCAGATCACTACAATCTTAATCACTTGCTATTTTTATACCATTATCTTTTTACAAGCGGTTACTCAAATCATTTTTACAATGGCTTCGAGCCAGTGCCGGATTTGCCTATAGGCGTAGCAGACTGGCACATAGAGCCTCAAAATCTAAGCGCCTCCAGCTAAGGTGTATAATATTATTGACACTGTCATAGGCCTTTATTACACATGTCATAACGCATTTTAGACTCTAAACAACCCTTCATTGATTTTAAACACCCATCATCATCCTCGGCTTTACTCAAATTGTTTAATTTAACATTCTTCCATTTTCCTCTACTCGTGAGAATGGTGTATTTGAAAGGGGCCTCGCAAGTGGAATAGCTTAGGGCATCTCTTCATCTAAATCTGGGCCTTCTACGAACAAATGAAACCTGTAGGTCTTCGCCAGGACCATCTTTCTTCGGATCTCATGGATTGGCCCTACAGGATCACAAACTGTACCAAATAAAAGAAAGCGCATCATTTAAGGACTTTCAACAAGCGAAACAATTAAAATGGATAGCACATGTTACTCGAAGGAAAAATAATCAAGATGTCGGCTTTCTACACTACTTCAAATCAAAGGTTAGCTTAGGACATCTCTTCATCTAAATCCGGTCCTGCTTCGAGCAAAGGGAACCTGTAGGTCTTAGCCAGGACCATTTTTCTTCAAACCTTGTGGAGTGGCCTTATAGGATCACAAAGAACTGTAACAAATAAAAGAAGCCGTAGCTTTTTCTCGAGAACTACTACGAGCATATGCTTCCCCGATCGCTACACTCCTAACTACTTCAAGTCTATGGTCAATCATTATCTATCCTATATATGCCCATAATCGGTGTTAATATTTAACAGCCCCCCCCCACACACACGAAAGAATTTATGTGGCACAAGGCTGAGTTTACCGTGGGTTATCCAAGCCTGTAGGCTCGGCCAAAAATAATCCCTTAGAACCCGTATAAACGGGTTCAGCGCCTGTCTACCTCCCCGGATGAGCCTTTGCCCTTCGGCAAAGGCTCGTCCGGGTTCCTCTATGCTCAAGGCAGAGAGTTCGACAGTCTATATCACTGTTTCTCATAATCTGTATTAGATCCTCTTACGTTTATAGCATTGGGTCTTTGCATTGGGTGAACATTCATTAATTAAGCAAAAAAATATCTTACAGATATTCAGTTGATATCAAAGATCATAGTTTCACGATTGCATCTGTTTGTACCTAATACACTGGCAAATGTAGTGAAGAACCCACAAAGCTTATAGTTATCACGAGGTACTGCTGGGGCGTCCTTGATTAGTATCATTGTGACCCGGAAATTATTCTTGATCCCAGGGTGATTATTTGATTGTTGGAATCACCGTTACTTTTGTTGTAGTTGTTTTATCATAAGGAATTTTTGTTTCTGGAAACGAATTGTAATAACCAACGTATCGTCCTAAGTAACGGTTCCTTGAAAATATTATAATAGGTGATGTAAAATGTGTTACGTACAACAATATTCAACGCAAAAGACAATAGATTGACAAGAATAAATCTCCACAGCGTCCTGGATAAGACGATAAACTACATCCGCGTCCCGGGTAAGACGATAAACTACATCCGCGTCCCGGGTAAGACGATAAACTACATCTACGTCCTGCGTAAAGCGATAAACTACGTCCGCATCCCGGGTAAGACAATAAACTACATCCGCGTCCCGAGTAAGACGATAAACTACATCTACGTCCTGGGTAAGACGATAAACTATACCCGCGTCCCGGGTAAGACGATAAACTTCATCTACGTCATGGGTAAGACGATAAACTACGTCTGCATCCCGGGTAACACAATAAACTACATCCATGTCCAGAGTAAGACGATAAACTACGTTCGCGTCTTGGGTAAGACGATAAACAACGTCCGACAGCACAGCTTCTGATCAGGAGGTTTTGAGGAGCGTGGAACCACCTCTTAATTGTTGGTGTTCACAGCTCGACACTGACCCGGGGTGGTAGCACCTGTTAGGGTCTCAGCTATGGGCAAACAGTTAACCCCCAAACTGGGGTCAAAACGCTATGAAAGTGTAAAAATAGGTTTTAATACCAGCAATACATTTTTGGAAAAATATTACCAGCAATACATTTTTGGAAAAAATATTAACAGCAATACATTTTTGAGAAAAAAATATTAGCAGCAATAAAAATTTTGTCGGCATTAAAGAAGCCATTGAGGTTGATATGCCGTAAAAGAAAACAAAACAAAATCTCCACAACCGATCCCATGAGCTCCATAGAAGGAAAGGAATATTGTGCGTGTGTTGAGATTGTTGCGTCAAGCAGCTGCAACTTGTCCATAAAAAGTTTGGACGAAAAGCTCCTTCCGCTCGCCAAAAGTGAAAACGTTGTTCTCCTCGTATGATAATGTAAGGCCACCTAAAATAAGAATAAAACAGGAAAATATTTTGGAACTCAGGAAGCCTGAAAAGAATTCCACAAGCCAGAAGTGTAGGTTCATCTGATTTGCTCCTACCGCCATTTTCCCTTGATCTTGCAGCAACTGATTATAACCTTTTTCGATCGCTACAAAATATTATGACGAGGAAAGATTTCTTTAATGGAAACCAGATTCAAGCGTTAATCGAAAGTTTTTTTTTGCTTTTATTTTCGCATCAAACCTAAGGAATTTTGTTAGAAATGTATAAATGGCAACAAGTCGTTGCAAGTAATGGCGAATATGTAATTGAATAAAATGTATTTGTTCTTTATTTTTTTGAAGAATAAATTTGATAAACACGGAAATTATTTATAACTCAGCCTCATATTTCGATTAACTAGTTAATAAAAAACAATTTTTTTCCACATTGAACTTTTCGAAGAACATCTGAACAAAAATAGTGAAAAGATGTCAGCCTGACCCTATTCCCCAAATTTGATCAATTGTTGAACCATCAGATTTTTATTTTTATTTTACCAAAAGGCATTCTTGGTTAAGCCGTGAACTTTTCAGCCCCCACCTCAGTCAGTTATGTGCTATGTGTAATACACGCTTAGGCGATCATGTGTTTTCGATACATGATTGACGAGGCAGATTTTTCCCTCGGTATATTGCCATTTCTTTCTGCGGTAGACCAGTTGCCATCCATAGCTACAAAACCCGGTCTGTCCTGCTATTTACCCATAGCTGGGGTGGGGGAGAAGAAGAGGATTCATACCTTTCCCAAGGGTATTAGCACTAAGTGAATGTAAGGGATTAGATAGATAGATAGATAGATAGATAGATAGATAGATAGATAGATAGATAGATGTGTGTGTATAAACTGAGATAAATAGATGTAAACAAACCAAGATAGATAAATCAGTTATGTGCCATGCGTGATACACGCTTAGGCGAACATGTATATTTCGATACATGACTGACGAGGCAGATTTTTTCCCGTAATAGGTTGCCATTTCTTTCTGCGGTAGACCAGTTGTCATCCAAGGCTATAGAACCCGGTGTGTCCTGCTATTTACCCATAGCTAGGATGGGGAGAAGAAAAGGATCCATACCTTTCCCAAGGGTATTAGCACGTAAGTGAATGTAAGGCATTAGAAAGATAGATAGATAGATAGATAGATAGATAGATAGATAGATAGATAGATATCAGCAGACTGTAATAGATAGATAGATAGATAGATAGATAGATAGATGTGTATAAACTGAGATAGATAAATAGATGTAAACAGACCGAGATAGATAGATCAGTTATGTGCCATGCGTGATACACGCTTAGGCGAACATGTATCTTTCGATACATGACTGACGAGGCAGATTTTTTTCCGCATTAGGTTGACATTGCTTTCTGCGGTAGACCAGTTGCCTTCAAAAGCTATAGAACCCGATCTGTCCTGCTATTTATCCATAGCTGGGGAGAGAAGAGGAGAATTCCTACATTTCCCAAGAGTATTAGCACGTAAGTGAATGTCATGGATTCGACTGGAATTCGAACTCGGCTCTCCGATTCCTCAGTCAGAACTGCTACTCATTGACGAATATATTACACTATTATCTTTTACACTGTCCGAACATCCTGTCTTACGGTACCTATTATTCCCAAATGATCATCCAGTTAGGTACTGACCAGGTTCGACGTTGCTTAACTTCGATGTTCGTACGAAAACCTCTGTTTCAGTGTGACGGAACCGTATGCCGAAACGATGTTAATTAAAACAGGTGCTTCGTTTTTTGTTTTTTTTTATGGGTCGACGAATGTCTCTATTCTATTTATTCATAGTTAAGAGAACGGAATTCATTTAGAGTGTTAGTTTCAGTTGACCAATATTGTGACAGTGTGTCAGGCTTGACTGAGCATGAGGAATGCGAGTTCAATCCTTGGGCCCGGTTGAGCAGATACAGATTCGGTGAAAACAGAGCGCGCAAATAACTGAACAAAACTAAGTAAGAACAAGACTACTACCTGAAGAAGGACGGAGAACGCAACAGTCAAAACGTTGTGATAATTACAACAAAGATAAGGACAACAGTGTAAATAACTAGTACCTGAATATTTCCTGTTTGTATTTCTTGATTTTAAAGAAAAAAGAAAGAAGACTATTTTGAAAAATCAACCAGAGAAGATTTTCCCCACTTGTTTTCTGAATAACTTACGAAAAGTCGATTCGGTTAGCAAGGATTCCTCCTCCTCCTGCTTCTACTGATTTTGACTCGAGATTTTCAAGCATCGACTATTATGGATTGTGTAATAAGCAAGCGGCTTTTTCAAACGTTTCATTCGTCATCTGTAAAATCATTTAACGACGAGAAGTTAGTTTGACACAAGGCGACAAATTTAGAGCGCCCGATAAGAACAGTTTTTTTTTTGTTTTTTTCATTTATAGATATTTACTAAATTTATCATAATCTGACTCTTGGTGACAAATATGGAGTACCCAAGAAAGAAAGAAAAATCATGCTCAGGTGGCATGAACGTGAAATCAGCGAAGCGAGTTCGAATTTCAGTCGTGTTCGCTAGATTCACTTTGGCGCAAATGCCTCTGAAAAGGCACGAATCCATTTTATTGGTTAAATAGCAGGGCAGACCTGGGTCTTCAGCTAGGTCTAAGGGAGAAACTCTGAATTCAAAACCTTTTGGGCATGAAGGTATCAAGAAAATCTTGTAAAAATCCAGGTGCGTTTTTAGAGCAGATTTTCCTCAGTACGGTTTACGGGACAGGAAACCTCCGTGACGTTGGTTGGGAACTGATGTCAGGTCAAGACCGATAGCATTGCGTATTCTTCTTTTGATTTTATCAAGAATCTCTAAATATATAGATGACAATTAAAATAAACCTCTTCATTATAAAATAGAAAGTGAGCGAGAGTGTGAGAGAGGGACTATTTTACGAGAATTAGTTCACCTTTCACAGTCAAAGAAATGTACAAATTGTATATATAAAGGAAAGTTCATCAGAACAATTACCATGAAAGCATTTCTAGAAAAGGCACAGGAAAGCTTTGTTACAGTAGTAAAGCTACTGAAAGCGAGATGTCATGTCAGGACCAATAACATTGCAGATTGTTATTTGTATTTTATCAAGAATCACTAAATAAATAGCATAAGTAACAGGCCAGGTGTGCGTTCTCTACTGCCTTAACCGGGTATTGAACTCACACTATTTGGGTCCTGTCACTGGATCTAACTAACGTCTTTATCTACAGTGGATAAGGCGTTAGTTAGATCCAGTGACAGGACCCAAAGTGTGTGAGTTCAATACCCGGTTAAGGCAGTGGAGAACTTGGAGAGGGGAATTAACAGGAGATAACTGACATCCATTAAACATGACATGTGGAACTAGAACAGTCTACCCCAGTGAGCGAAATAAAGGATTCAATTCGACATTCCAACCACCTGAAGAAGGCCGGAGCGTACAACGG
>CAHIKZ030001016.1:1062500-1067500 GCA_903632075.3 Acanthosepion pharaonis
AAAAAACATCCTCCCGTTCGAACGGAAAATAAAAGAGAGAGGATCCACAAAGTTAACCAAATAAACTCCAGTTTTAATTAATTAAATAAATGCATCGATATCCCCCTTGTATATGTATCACGTTAGGACATTGAATTTTATGTGTTAAAGAAAGCTATTTCTTTTTTTCAGTAACGTTTGAAACAGAATTCAATTTTTTCAGTATGTCTGAACGAAGTAAAAAGGCGTCTATAGGATTGTACACGACATTTATTTAAAGCTTCCCTCTAAATTTCTCTACATATGTTTTACATATAATATATATATATATATACACAGAATGAATAAATATATATAAATTATAATTAGCCCCACATTGGACTTGCTAATAATAAACGTGTAACACAGCTAAAGAACTTTATATATATATATATATATATATATATATATATATATATATATATATATATATATATATATATATATATATATATGAAAGGTATACGAAAGGTAGTCCCTTTCATACTGTCAGAAATATCGTTGGAAATCATTTTTTTGTTGAAGAGAACGCGCGTGCGCGCGCACACACACACACATACACACATTTTATATAGGAAAAAAAGAAGGTGTAAATTGTGTTAAACGAAAGAAAGGTGTTAATTACACCCGTCACAGTTACAATCATTTTGCAATAAGATTTATTCTCTTGAACAGAGTCACTGCCATCCAAACTATTCGTTCGTATCATTCTTTTGAATGTATCTCATATATATACATACATATATATATACATATATATATATATATATATATATATATATATATATATATATATATATATAGAGAGAGAGAGAGAGAGAGAGATATATATAAATTCTACAATCATATGTGTAAGAATGGAGGGCCTTTTTTCTGCTTTTTGTCCATATTCTGTTTAGCATAAAACATCTGAAGTGTGCATAATACTACAAATATTTGGATTCGTTTGTTTTATGCACTGATTGGGGGATTTTGAAAAAATATTTTAAATGCTTGTCGTCCGTTTGAGATCTGAAAATAATAATGAGATGAAGGTATTCCATTCAAAATTACGTGGTCTGTTTTGTCTTTCTATTATTCATATCGTGGTGCCTTTTTTTATTATTATACTTCTATACTCACCGCCTATCTAGTTATTATATATATATATATATATATATATATATATATATATATATATATATATATATATATATATATATATATACGTATGTGTGTGTGGTTAAAATACGTTTTATTTTTCTTCGTCCTTCTTTTTTTTTTTTTTTTTTTTTTTGTTTAATCGATTGATTACTTACCTCTTAAAGTGATGTACCCAAGAGGGTATGAAGATACCGTCGGCGATATCTCACAGCTAACCAAAAGGATGAAACAAAATGGTAAAAGTCCAGAAAACCTCTCCTTCCTCCGCTCGTATAGCGGTCATGTAAATTGTAGAACCGATCACTCCAAACACCGTAGTAGTCGTGGTGATGATGATGATGAAAATGAAAAAAAAAAAAAAAAAGGGGGTGGGGTAGAAAAAAAAACAATAAATTATATAAAATTGTATACCGCAGCTCCGTAATACCAGTAGTGTATACAAATTCACAAGTATATATATATATCCGTTGGCTTACACACTAACAACGACATATGTGGCTTTTTTTACACGCATCGGTGTCTTTTAAGTTGTATATGTGGGTGTGTGCGCGCGTGTATGTGTGTGTGTGTGTGTGTGTATGCGTGTGTGTACGCTTAGTAAATTATGAATAAATACAAACGTTTGCACTTCAAATGAACCGATGGTAAGTAAAAACGTAATGTTTAGTATATAGTCAATAAGACAACTGGTCCGGTGTTCGACGTAATAGTAGTAGTAGTAATAGTTGTCGTTGTCGTGCTGTAGTAGTAGTAGTTGTGGTGGTGATGGTAATAGAAGCATTAGTAGTTGTTAAGGGGGCAGCAGTCATAGTAGTAGTAGTAGTCGTATTAATAGTAGTGGTGGTAGTAGATATGATTGTTAATAGACATAAAAATAATAACAATAATAATAATCATTATTATCATTGTTATTATTAATATTATTGTTATAGATTTGGTAAAAAAAAAAGTAGTAGTTCTTTAAGGTACTTTATACTTACGTATGTTTATGTAGGGTAGCTCGTCGGCTATAAGAAGATATAAAAAATGTTTTTTTTAGACTTCCTTTTATTTTTAAGTAATAAAATCATTTTCTCTTTGCTGCATATATCAATCTGTTCATATCTACTATCTATCTATCTATCTATCTATATTTCTTTCCTTGAGGTATCTATTTTATTTTCTCTATTATCTCTCTCTTTCTCTCTCTCTCTCTCTTTAAATATATCTATTCGTCCCCTTATTCTTCTGTCTCTCCTTTTTTTTTTTCGATCTTTCCTCCACGTATCCACTTTTCACTTTCCTCTCCTTTCATCTCTCTCCCATCTTTTTTATTTCCCGTTTTTGCCTCTTACACGTTTCCTCTTTATTTTCAGTTCTCTCCCTCTCTCTCTCTCTCTCCCTCTCTCTCTCTCTAATCCTCTCCTTGTTTATTTATCTCCATTTACTTCTTTCTCCTCCCTCGTTTCACCCCCCCACTCCTACTGCTCTTCTCTCTATCTCTCTTTTTAAAAACAGTAGAGAAAAACTATGTAATTTAGCAGTGTAGATAAAGCCAAGACTGTGGGAAGCCAACTACTCCAGATTGCGGAAGAAACTAATAATAATAATATTCATAACAGAAAACGTTGCCAGTAGTCGTTCTTGTTTTTTCTTTTCTTTTTCTTTTTTTTTTAAAAAAGATCATGATCGTAGTGATGATGGTAATGGTCGTGGTGGCATATTTCTGGAGCGAGGGTATCATCATCATCATCGTTGTCATCAAAAACAGAAATAGTAGTCGACGCAGCTTCAAAGAAACACGAAGACTGACACAATACATTCGTTCTGTTGAACTCGAAGCTTAGAAAATTTAACGGCCAAAGAAACAGAAAAAATATATATAAATTTTAAATTAAAATACGTGTGTACGAAGCCATCAAAGTACTGATTGAAATAATCCTTTTAAACATACATTTAAAGCGCTATGGCAGAAAAAACAGTTAATATTAATGCATTTATTGCAACATAAATAAATAATGGCAGCTAAAACTTGGGTACAAAAATAGATTAATTAGTGGTTAAGTTATAGCATAAAATAGGAGCTTGTTGTTGCATTAAAAATTAACATGTAAGAGTAAGACTTTGAAAGGGGAAGTGCTTTTCTTGAAATATGCCATCGTGTCTACAAAAAGAAAAGAAAAAAAAAACTATAATCGAGAACATGAAAAAATAATGAACTTTCGTTGGTGACCAAATTTTGTACAAATGAAAAAAAAGTACTGCCCCCCACCAAAATACACCCTATTGGAACAGACGTACGTGTATATATATATATATATATATATATATATATATATATATGAGAGTGGGAGTGAGATTTGCATAAAAACGGCGCCTTCCTTGATGAATTTGAAGTTAATTAGAGAACTAGAAAGCATTAAACATGAATAGACATAATATGCCTAAATGAAACATGCTTTAATGAAGATAAGCTACTACATAATCTTTTTATTCATAAGAAAAAAATTAAATAAAAAGCTTAATCGTAGCACCTTGTTTGTCGTTTTTAGTGAAACATGCATAAATGAAGGATTGCTGCCTACACAATAGATAGATAGATAGATAGATGAGAGAGAGAGAGTAGTTTCACACACATATATATATATATATATATATATATATATATATACACACATATATATATATATATATATATATATATATATATATATATATATATATATATATATATATACACATATGCATATATATATATATATATATATAAAGAGAGAGAGAGAGAGAGAGAGAGAGAGAGAGAGAGAGGGTATCAAAATGTAGGACCTTGGGTAGCAACACCGAAAAGTGTAACAATTGAAGGTCGTAAAATAAATAGAGAATCGTTTTCTGGTACCGGATTTACCTTTACGACAGTATTTGTCGCGTTAAGGAGGTGGGGGAAAAAAGAGATATTTTCGATTTATTTCATTAGTAGCTCTAGCGGAAAATGTATTTTTAAATAGATATGCCAAGCAGTTGCTCGCTATATTCCATTTTCATCACTAGTAGTAGTAGTAGCAGAAGTAGAAAAGGTGGAAGTGTAGTAGTAGTAGTAGTAGTAGTAGTAGTAGTAGTAACAGCTAATTTACTGTTACATTTTCTCAGCCTTATTCGGTAGTGGCATTTAACAGATTGCAAGATAAGAAACAAAAAAAAAACGGCTATTACAATTACATATATTTGAACTTGTATTTTTTCTTTTCTTAGTTATACGGCTTTTGTGGTGATGGACATCAATAATAATATTGTGTGTGACCTCTCTAAATTCTAAATTTAGAGTGCCTTTAAATTAAACGAAAGACTTTCTCTCACTACCCTTGAGCTATGCACGCAAATATTCGTTGCAATTTGCAATTGAAGTGGCAGTAGTCGTAACGAAAAAGATTGCTGGCAAAAAGAAAACTGTAGCGATTAATGGTTGGACGAAAAGATCATTATTATTATAAGTATTATTATTATCATTATTATTATTATCATTATGAATATTGTTAGTACTACTACTGTTTCGACAACGACGACTGCTGCTACTCCCTGTGAATTAAAGGAATGAAAGGGGAGTAGGAGAAGGAGGAGTTTGCACAAAGTACATGACATACCGTTGCTAACTCTTCCTCCTCTTCCTCCTCCTCCTCCTCCGCCTTCACTGCCAGGAAGAGTCACGTGACCCAGCCTCTCGTTCATTTCGTTTCGTCCCTCGTTTTTCCTTTCTCTCTTCTGTCTTCTCGCTTCTGGTTTCCCGTCCGCCGCCACACACACCCGCCGAACGTTTCCACCTCGTCGCCACCCCGCTCGCGCTCTTTGCCGGCGCCACCGCCATC
>CAHIKZ030001016.1:1080000-1097500 GCA_903632075.3 Acanthosepion pharaonis
AATCCACTGTGTATGCTGCGCCGGTTGTGCAAAAAATACGCTTAGGCGATCATGTATCTTTCGATATATGAATGACGAGATGTAAACAGACCGAGATAAATAGATCAGTTATCTGCCATGTGTGATACACGCTTGACGATCATGTATCTTTCGATACATGACTGACAACGCAGATTTTTTTTCCGCAGTAGGTTGCCATTTTTTCCGCGGCAGACCAGCTTCCCTATAAGGCTATAGAACCAGGTCTGTCCTGCTACTTACCCATAGATGGGGAGGGGAGAAGAAGAGGATTCATACCTTTCCCAAGGGAATTAGCAAGTAAATGAATGTAATGAATTAGATAGATAGATAGATAGATAGATAGATAGATGTTAATAAACTGAGATAGATAAATAGATGTAAACAGACCAAGATAGATAGATCAGTTATGTACCATACGTGATACACGCTTAGGCGATCCTGTATCTTTCGATACATGACTGACGAGGCAGATTTTTCCCGCAGTAGGTTGTCATTTCTTTCTGTGGTAGACCAGTTGCCCTCCAAGGCTATAGAACCCAGTCTGTTCTGCTATTTACCCATAGCTGGGGACAGAAGAGGAAGATTCATAACTTTCCCAAGGGTATTAGCACGTAAATGAATGTAATGAATTAGATAGATAGATAGATAGATAGATAGATAGATAGATAGATAGATAGATAGATAGATCTGTTTTTTTCCATACGTGATACGCGCTTAGGCGATCATGTATCTTTCGATATAGTAGGTTGCCATTTCTTTCTGCGGTAGACCAGTTGCTATAGAACCCAGTCTGTCCTGCTATTTACCCATAGCTGTGGGGAGAAGAAGAGGATTCATACCTTTCCCAAGGGTATTAGCACGTAAGTGAATGTAATGGATTCGTCTGGAATTCGAACTCGGCTCTCCGATTTCTCAATACTGTCCATAACTCGACCGTGCCTACTATATGTTAGTCTACTCCAAATTAATTCTTGACTGTTATTTATGATTCGTAGTTGATAGCACATTGGTCCAGTACCGGGGAGACAATTTCCGAGGTCCGGCACTCAGATTATTTTGAAAGATCGAAAAAAGAAGATGCTGGGAGAAACAGACTCGCTCTAGCAAGTCTTACAAGAGTTTTTAAAGGGCGTGTCTTACTTGGCAACCCTTGAGAATGAGTGTGATTTGACACGAGAATTAGACTTTGAGGAATTCATCGCGCATTTTGATTCAATGGAAGTTCGAAAAATGCACATTTAAGCTTCTTTGGAACCGGTTTTAGTCTTCGTATTTTTTTCAATAAAATACCAATTCGTAATTTTGCTATTTATTTTTTGTAAAGACCCCCCCTCCCCCAAAAAAACCCTAAAGGCATTTTCTTGAGGCCCCTCGGGTTTCGAGGCTCGGCACATTTGCGCCGGCTGTGCCCCGATCTCATCGCCACTGCATTCGTTATGGCAATTGGTTCATAAAAATGGAACGGACTTATGATTCATTTTAACAGTAGTGTAAAATTTCATAATACTTGATAATGCTTCATTAAAGAAATTGGTAAACTCTTGCATTTAATACTAAAAGCAAGAGAAATAAGATGAAACACTAACCAAAAATTCAATGCTTCATGCCAAATAGTTCAATATTATTACATTTAATACTACGAGTGCAAGCAAAATAAAATAAAATGAAATGAAAATCTTTCTTCTCTTTTCATGTGCATGAGCATCATGGCTCTCCACAACTTCCTGTTTATTTGTTTTTTGTTTTTTTTTGTCGAGGTTTGGTTTGGTTTATTTTGTTTTACGGCATATCAACCTCAATGGGTTATTTAATGCCAACAACATTTTTAGGATAGATTCGTATGAATAGAATATGTATTCTTTGGTTTAGATTGGTTTGGTTTATTCTGTTTTACGGCATATCAACCTCAATGGGTTATTTAATACCGACATTTTTTATGAATAGATTCGTATGAATAGAATATGTATTCTTTGGTTTAGATTGGTTTGGTTTATTTCGTTTTACGGCATATCAAGCTCAATGGGTTATTTAATGCCAGCAAAATGTTTTATTGCTGGTAATATTTTGTTTTGTCAAAAATCTGTTTCTGGTAATATATTTCCCTCAAAATTGTATTGCTGATAATAATTTTTTTCCAAAAAGTATTGCTGGTAATAGTTAACTATTTGCCCATAGCTGGGACCCTAACAGGTCCTACCACCTCGGGTCAGGGTGGACCTGGGAACACCAGCAATTAAGAAGTGGTTCCACGCTGCTCAAAACCTCCTGATCAGAGGCCTTGCTGCTGGACGTAGTTTAACGTCTTACCCAGGGCGCGGATGTAGTTTAACGTCTTACCCAGGGCGCGGATGTAGTTTAACGTCTTACCCAGGACGATTTTTTGTCTTGGCTCATCCCCCAACGATGTTTTTTTCAGAATGAAGCTTTGCAAATCGATTTTCTACTTACCAGTCAATTCTGATTCCTGATCATAAAACCTATATATTTTCCAGATGTCTCCATAATGTTAATCCGTTACTTGAAACCACATAACATTATTTGACATAAATTCACTTTCAGTCCATTCCTTAAGTGGTGGGGGATAAAGAAATTTATTCTTTAATCCACGGTGCACGCTGCCACTGCCGTGCAAAAATTAAACAATTTTCGTGTACTCTAAATTTATCCTTAAATTGTCTCTTATGATTAGTAATCAGAATATTATATTCTTCAGTAGAAGTCGTTCCTCCAAAATGAAAATTACTTATGAGTCAACCGACTATAACTCGCTATCTGAACTTTCAGCAATTTTTAAGTGACCCTGAAAACCTTCATGAACTTTGACATATGCCTTAAATGTTTAAATATTTTAAATAAGAATGTGTCCAATCGAATATTCGAGAAATTTACTTTCACGTAAAATACACTTTCGACTTTCCTTTAGTCAAATGTTGGTTTGGTTTGGTTTAATTTGTATTACGGCATATGAACCTTAATGGGTTATTTAATGCCGACAAGATTTTTTATTGCTGGTAATATTTTTATCTATCTATCTATCTATCTATCTATCTATCTATCTATCTCATTTTGGTTTGGTTTGGTTTATTTTACGTTATATGAACCTCAATGGGTTATTTAATGACGACAACATTTTTATTGCTGGTAATATTTTTATCTATCTATCTAAGAATATATTGGTTTGGTTTGGTTTGGTTTACGGCATATCAGCCTCAATGGGGTATTTAATGCCGACAACATTTTTTTCCTGGTAATATTTTTGTCAAAAACCTATTTCTGGTAATATTTTTTCCTAAAAAATCTATTTGTGGCAATAATTTTTTACAAAGTATTTCTGGTATTAAAACCTAGTTTTACACTTTCATAATGCTTTTTACCTCAGTTTCGGGGTTAACTATTTGCCCATAGCTTGGACCTTAACAGGTGCCACCACCCCGGGTCAGGGTGGACTTGGGAACACCAGCAATTAAGAGGTGGTTCCACGCTGTTCAAAACGTTCTGATCAGAGGTCTTGCTGTTGGATGTAGTTTATCGTCTTACCCAGGACGCGATGTAGTTTATCGTATTACCCAGGACGCGGATGTAGTTTATCGTCTTACCCAGGACGCCGATGTAGTTTATCGTCATACACAGGACGTCGTCAAAGTTTGCTACAATTACCTGGAATGACACGCTTTAAAGCTGTTAAATTCTTACAATCTAAAAATATTTTCTGGCTTAAAATAACTTGTAAAAGGTTGATAAGCCGTAAAAAACAAATCAATCAATCGAAAAGCACAAATTATGTTTTATAAAGTGCAATTACATTTTATTCAGTTATTTATTGACCATTATTTGCAGTGACTTGTTGTCATTTATCAGGTAGCTCTTCGATACATTTTGAGTAAAATTCCGTAGGTTTTAATGTGAGAGCGTTTTTGTCAAATTCTTGAATCTGGTCTCCATTAGAGAATGTCTTCCCCACCAAAGCGCTTTGCAACGATTCAAAAGATGATAATCGGTTGTTGCAACATCAGGTAAACATGGCGAGTAGGATAGATCAGATCAACTTAGTTCCAAATTCTTTGAAGGCAACCCGAATTGACATACACATGAAGAAGGTCGGAGAGCGTAACGACCAAAACGTTGTAATAATATCAACAACGATGCTGATGTTCGACTTTACATAATACGTATGTTGTCGAGTAAATGTAACGGAGCTACACTTATTACGTGCAAGGTCAGGTGAATATGGCG
The DNA here is from genome assembly GCA_903632075.3 of Acanthosepion pharaonis. Classification (NCBI taxonomy): domain Eukaryota; kingdom Metazoa; phylum Mollusca; class Cephalopoda; order Sepiida; family Sepiidae; genus Acanthosepion; species Acanthosepion pharaonis. Next base: position 1,084,255 of record CAHIKZ030001016.1, read on the forward strand.
GTGGGATAGAACAGATAAACCTAGTTCTCAATTAAATGTTTGTTCCTAGCATTTGTGTTATAAATCATTTGCATTATTTTCAAAACAGCGTAGCCATAGAGTAGCGTAAGTTTCCCGATGTATTTTCTTTATAATATTTTGGGGGAATGTCATTTATCTTAGTCTGTATTGCAGAGTGTCAATTCGAAACCAAAATGGCGGCGCCCATGTAAAATCGCCACCAAGCGTCTTTATAATTATTTATTCCCAGTAAATGGCATTTTCCTGTGTTTCCCTCTAAAATGGGACAGCACAACAAGTTAACAAGGCAGCAATGAAAGTGTAAAATATTACGTTGTGTCAAATATTTTTTTGTTTATCAACTTTATTGATACAAAAAATAAAGTAAAATTAAATTTTATTCAATTATATATTCACCATTATTTGCAATGACTTGTCACTTATCTGGTAGCTCTTCGATACATTTTGAGTAAAATTCCATAGGTTTTGATGTGAGAGCGTTTTTGACGAATTCTTGAATGGTTTCCATTAGAGAACGTCTTCCCCACCAAAGCGCTTTGCAACGATTCAAAAGATGATAATCGGTTGTTGCAACATCAGGTAAACATGGCGATAGGATAGATCAGATCAACTTAGTTCCAAATTCTTTGAAGGCAAACCTGAATTGACATACACATGAAGAAGGTCGGAGAGCGTAACGACCAAAACGTTGTAATAATATCAACAACGATGCTGATGTTCGACTTTACATAATACGTATGTTGTCAGAGTAAATGTAACGGAGCTACACTTATTACGTGCAAGGTCAGGTGAATATGGCGGGTGGGATAGAACAGATAAACCTAGTTCTCAATTAAATGTTTGTTCCTAGCATTTGTGTTATAAATCATTTGCATTATTTTCAAAACAGTGTAGCCATAGAGTAGCGTAAGTTTCCCGATGTATTTTCTTTATAATATTTTGGGGAATGTCATTTATCTTAGTCTGTATTGCAGAGTGTCAATTGAAACCAAAATGGCGGCGCCCATGTAAAATCGCCACCAAGCGTCTTTTTATAATTATTTATTCCCAGTAAATGGCATTTTCCTGTGTTTCCCTCTAAAATGGGACAGCACAACAAGTTAACAAGGCAGCAATGAAAGTGTAAAATATTACGTTGTGTCAAATATTTTTTGTTTATCAACTTTATTGATACAAAAAATAAAGTAAAAATTAAATTTTATTCAATTATATATTCACCATTATTTGCAATGACTTGTCACTTATCTGGTAGCTCTTCGATACATTTTGAGTAAAATTCCATAGGTTTTGATGTGAGAGCGTTTTTGACGAATTCTTGAATGGTTTCCATTAGAGAACGTCTTCCCCACCAAAGCGCTTTGCAACGATTCAAAAGATGATAATCGGTTGTTGCAACATCAGGTAAACATGGCGAGTAGGATAGATCAGATCAACTTAGTTCCAAATTCTTTGAAGGCAACCCGAATTGACATACACATGAAGAAGGTCGGAGAGCGTAACGACCAAAACGTTGTAATAATATCAACAACGATGCTGATGTTCGACTTTACATAATACGTATGTTGTCAGAGTAAATGTAACGGAGCTACACTTATTACGTGCAAGGTCAGGTGAATATGGCGGGTGGGATAGAACAGATAAACCTAGTTCTCAATTAAATGTTTGTTCCTAGCATTTGTGTTATAAATCATTTGCATTATTTTCAAAACAGCGTAGCCATAGAGTAGCGTAAGTTTCCCGATGTATTTTCTTTATAATATTTTGGGGGAATGTCATTTATCTTAGTCTGTATTGCAGAGTGTCAATTCGAAACCAAAATGGCGGCGCCCATGTAAAATCGCCACCAAGCGTCTTTATAATTATTTATTCCCAGTAAATGGCATTTTCCTGTGTTTCCTCTAAAATGGGGACAGCACAACAAGTTAACAAGGCAGCAATGAAAGTGTAAAATATTACGTTGTGTCAAATATTTTTTGTTTATCAACTTTATTGATACAAAAATAAAGTAAAATTAAATTTTATTCAATTATATATTCACCATTATTTGCAATGACTTGTCACTTATCTGGTAGCTCTTCGATACATTTTGAGTAAAATTCCATAGGTTTTGATGTGAGAGCGTTTTTGACGAATTCTTGAATGGTTTCCATTAGAGAACGTCTTCCCCACCAAAGCGCTTTGCAACGATTCAAAAGATGATAATCGGTTGTTGCAACATCAGGTGAACATGGCGAGTAGGATAGATCAGATCAACTTAGTTCCAAATTCTTTGAAGGCAACCCGAATTGACATACACCTGAAGAAGGTCGGAGAGCGTAAAAACCGAAATGTTGTAATAATATCAACAACGATGCTGATGTTCGACTTTACATAATACGTATGCTGTCATGTAAGTAAATTTAAGTCAAAGGACAAAGACATTTCTCAAGAGATGCCTAATCAGCTGCTTACAGTTGGTCATATTTACTCTTTCTTATTTTTTAAAAAATATTTTTTTTTACATTATGCAATGAAGAAATTGTTAATTTACCAAAAGGAAAGTTATTTGTGCAATTTGGATATTTAGAAAAAGAAACGGAAAAGCTGATGAATAAATAAAATAACAAAAACTTTAATTACCTATTAGGTTGAGTCATAAATAATTTCCGTGTTTGGATATCAAATTTATTCTTCATAAAATAAAGTATCATTTACATTTTAATTCAATTGTATATTCTCCATTATTTGCAATGACTTGTTGCCACTTAACAGGCAGCTCTTTGATATATTTTGAGTAAAATTCCGTGAGTTTTTATCTGAAAATGTTTTCGACAAACTCTTAAATATGATTTCCATTAGAGAAAGTTTTCGCCATCAAAGCGTTTTACAGCGATCGAGAAAATGTAATAATCGGTTGGTACAAGGTCAGGAGAAAATGGGGCATTGGTTAGAACAAACCAACAGTTCTAATTATTTTTCCTGCGTTATTCTTGCTCTATGCGTACTTGCATTGTTATGTAAGAGAAGGGTAATTTTCTTTAAACCCACGGTGTATGCGGCCAATGCTGTGCAACAATTAATGTATGTTAGTAATCGCCAAATCTATTCTTAACTGCCATATATGATTAGTAGTTAGGCTGCTATAATCGTCATTAAAATTGGTTCTTCTAAAGTGGAAATGACTTACCGCAATTCCCCATATATAATACGCATTTTTTTCTAAAAATAATAATAAGCAAAATTAAGGGTTATTAAGGGTTAATTAACAGCTACAAAAAATCTTTTAAAAAATTGCCGTTTCATAGATCGATTTCAGTTGCGAAGTGATTACTTACCACAAACATACGACAATTTGACACTAAAATTTGGCGATTACGACTCCATAATGATGTCAAATACAATCATATGTATCTAACAATACTTGCAAATGTAAAATAAAATAAGAATTATCATAAAAATAAATTAGAAATGTAAAATGAAATAAGACTTATCATGAAACTGAATAAATGAAATTCGAGAGGTACAATTTATAGAGTTTGATTACCAAACAAGGGGTGCGTATTATGCGTGAGTAGAAGTATTTTCCTACACTTTCAGTACAATTTTAGGTGTGCGTATTATGGATGAAGCTGTATTATACATGGGGAATTACGGTATGAAGAACTTTTTTTCCAATCATTTCAACCTAATAACTTTTAAGTGGGGTTAACACATAGGCCCAAGTAGGGATACACAGACATTTGTCAGCTTCAATTTTTGATACCAGATCCCTTTAGGACGTAGGCGATCATGGCTTTTCAAACTGTTGTCTTTAATATCTGTGAATCGCCATAAATAATAAACATAATAATTAAAAAAATAAATAATTTCATTTTCCCATAATGCAAATGGAAACCAGAAAAAAAAGAGAGTTTCCATTCACGTGCAAAGTTTGTGACCCCACTTCCGGAAAGAAGATCATCTAGTCTGTATACTTTTGAATCCTTGGATTCGGACGTGTTTTGTAGCGGTCTGAAGGAAAGGAGATTCAGTGACCCTCTCTCAACGCCATGTTGATTTGAGGTCGACCAGTCTCTTACATCTGAGTTTAGTACACACATGTGCGTCAATAAAAATTAACCCTTAATTTTCCATCCAAGTTTTTTGTGTTATTTATTGTGATCCAACAACATTACCATCTTCTGATCCACTCCTGATCAAAAATTTAAGAACACTGGAAAGTTTTTTTTAAAAAGACTGTTTTTCATGGAAAATTTTTAAACATTTCTTACTTAAGGTTACTAATTTTATAATCCAAGAAGTTATGTAGACAAAAAGTTATAATCCGAACATTTTTTTGAGAAATTGACATTTTTATAAAATGAAGCGCTTTACACTTGATCAAAATTATAAGACCAGAGACAAAAATTCTACGAAATTGTACGAAAAGTATACGAAAACATTCAACAACCAAAGTTAATAATGAATTCTACCTCCACTTGTTTTGATGACTTCAAAAATTCTTTGGGGTATGCTAGAAATTAGTGTTTCCATTAAGCTGCAAGGAATATTGCTCCAGCTTCTGAAGATAGCTTTACGAATTTCATTTTGTGTTGAATATTGTGTTGAATATTGTTTGCCATTTCGATAAACATCTCTTTCTGACCATCCATCCCCAAACATTTTCAATTGGTTTCAAGTCCGGTGAGCATGCAGGATGTCTCAAGAGATGGACCCCATTTTCTTGTAGAAAGGTCAAGGTCTGACATGCAGCGTGGATTGCAGCATTATCCTGTGGGAATAACTATCCATCCCCACACAAACGATGGCCCTCCGTCACCAACGATGCTTTTTGTAGCATGCTAACATAACCAGCCGCTGTCTGACGACCCTGCACCACCTGGAGCTCCATCGTCCCTCTGTAAGAAAAGGCACCCCATAACATTACTATGACGTGTGGAGAAAATTTCAGGAGGTATGTTTTTGTTATGCCAATATCGTTGGAATCCATCAGGACCATCTAGATTGAAATTTTTCTCATCAGAAAACAGGACTTTCTTCCACTTCTCAATGTCCCATGTTTGGTATTCACGAACAAACCTTAAGCGGTTAACTTTGTGACATGGAAGCAGCCGAGGAATTTGTTTGCGCTTTTTATTTACCACGCCTTTTTGTCGTAGGTGTTGTCTGATGGTTACTGGACTGCAATCAGCATCCGTGGCTGCCTTAATTTGACTAGAAGAAAGTCCACTGGCTTTCACAACAACCCGTCTTATTCTCCTACTCAATGCAGGAGAAATTGGGGGGGGGGCTACCAGTAGACTTTGAGTTTCCATAATTCGCACTGTCCTTTAGAAAGTTGCAAATCACAGTTTTACTGCGATTTACTCTAGCTGCGATCGTCCGCTGTGACAAACCTTGATTATGGAAATCTAGAATTCGAGCACGCTCAACTTCGATAAGTTTGCTTGCTTTAGGCATAGTGACACCTTTACGCAGTGATTGCTAATTTCTAACTAAACTAAAAACATTGGAATTACACTAGATCTAACAATTTATACCTCCTGGTCTTATAATTTTGATCAAGTGTAAAACACCTCATTTTATAAAATTGTCAGTTTCTCAAAAAAATATTCGGATTATAGCTTACGTATTTAGTTAGTGATACAAGTTTGGTAAAAGATCATGGACAAAGAAATCTAATTTTTTTCTAGTTATCTTTATTTGTTTTACGTACAAGTGGAAGCACATCTGGATCTGAAATCAAGAAAAAATAATCACAACGGAGTCGGACACAATTAAAATGATGGTAAAACAAGAGGGGTGCAGTAATAATTTAATAATAAAGAGGAAAAGAGAAGATGTAGAGATAATAATAATAATAATAATAATAATAATAATAATAATAATAATAAGGTGTAATTTTCCTACATTGATCTGGCGTTTGACTGTCGTCTCTTTGAGTGAAAATTTAAAAATATATCTTTTAGCGGCTAGTAGGTTGAGAGATGACCGGAAAAGTATAACTTTTATTCCCTTACTTCTACCCCTTTGTTTAATGAATTCTTTGATATCCCCCCTACCAATCTGTAGTATAAGTCCAGCCAACCCCATCAAATTTGATAAGTATCTGTCGTTGGCGACGGAAAATTGAACATTTGTGGAAAGTCACTTGTGCCATGCTCCGAACATCTAAGAAAAGATAAATGCTGTACCATTTTTCAATCATACTTTTCCTGTAGTTTGATTTGATTCTAAATCCTTTTGACTCAAGTTAATTCTTTCCTTTTCAGTCCCTTTTTTTCTCTTTTTTTTTTTTTTAACTCTGTATACTAAAATCTGATATTCCCCCTTGGAGTGGTAACTCCGACTTATACTAAGTTAAAACTGAATACCATACACTATTATGAACTATTCTACCTTCGATATATTAATAAATCCACATTGTAACCTATCTCATTAGTTGGGCATGCTCTTGGATCTTCTTCGAGAATCGTCCTAAAGCTGGTAACCTGAACATAATTACCCCTTGGCTGTCAAGGTTAAAACGCATATCCCAATTTCAATGAATACGAATAAAATTCCATACCGGATCGGCCGTCACCCGGGACAACAAGGGCCCCGTCCCTCAGAGAGGAACCAGTCTGAGGACAAAAAAATCTGTCACTGGAACTGACTCTTCCACGAACGAAGAGACACTAGATCACCAAACCCGGATTATTGCCAACCTTGGACCGAGTGATTCAATACTAAATCGACTAATAAAAAGTAAACGAACTACATGGAGCCGCGAAGAGTATCGACAAGTCATGACATCCTTCTTCACTGCACTCGAAAACCCAGCAAAGAACACCACCAATCAAACATACCAAATATGGAGAAGTATGGTGGGAAATGAAGACCTAACCTCAATCCAAACATGCTTGCCAATGTCCGGAGGGACATCATGCGAAACAACAGACTCTCACAGGCAGAAATAGATAAGATAAAATTAGATATAAGACAAAATACTATGACCTATCACTCAAATTCTATTGAGACGAGTGTAGAAATAAGGAATGCGATAGAGGATGAGGTGGACGCTAAAGCGAATGAAATACGAAATAATCTTCCAGGAAATGAAACCCAAGACTCTTCCTTAGACACAACCTGCAGTTCTCCTGAAATTGTCAATGAAGATGACTCCAGGTACATTAAGTTAGAATTCCTTGAAAACCACGAAGCTGAAATCACCGAAGCGAAAAATGACGTCATCCAAGTACTCAGCAGAGTAACTTTCATACAATTGTCAGACAGATACCAATTCCCCAAGATCCATATGACGAATTCCAACAAGCACATTGGAAACACTGTTAACAGATAAACCACCGGGAAACATCACAGAAGTTAACAACGTCATAGACGCAACAGCTTTAGCAGCGACTCGGAAGCTTGGGGTCAAGACAATAAATAAAATTAACAGACACAGAGAACCAGCCTGGAAAACAAAACTGATACGAGAAATAGAACAAATTCGATGTGAGCTTTCTATATTAGATGAGCTCACCAGAAACCCTAATATTTCGACACGCAAGTGCAAAAAGATCAAGCGGAAATATAACATTAAATCCCTAATTGACATCCCATCAATCAAGGAAATGCTGAAGCAGAAACTTCAGCTAAAAGCACAGAGAACAAGACGATACGAAAAACGTTGTAGGTTCTATCGCCAAAATAAAATATTCCGAACAGATCTTAAGAAATTTTACAGGGAAATTGTAAAAACACCTATACATGTCGAAAGGCCACCATTGATTGATAATGTACAGACATTTTGGGAAAATATTTGGAGCAGCCCAGAGGAATATAACCCAAATGCAGAATGGATCCGGCGTGAAGAAGAACGAATGCTGGATGCAACTCTGCAAGAATGGGAAAATATATCCACAGATGATGTTAGGCAAGCTCTAACGAAATCCCAAAATGGAAAACCGCAGGAAATGACAAGTTGCCCAATTTCTGGCTTTATCATCTCTCATCTATCCATGAAATTCTTGAAAAAAACATTATCAACGCTTAAATAATCCCAATAAAATCCCGGAATGGATTACTGAAGGTATTATACCTCATACCAAAAACAACTGAAACAGACGACCCGAAAAATTATAGACCGATAACATGTTTCTCCACAACGTATAAGTTCATCACGTCTGTACTGACGAACCGTACTTATTCCTTTTTCGAAACAAACAGCATTCTTCCGCTGGAACAGAAGGGATGCAGAAGAGGTTCATATCGCTGCAAAGATCAACTTCTGATAAATAAAATGATCCAGGAAAATTGCAGGAGACGACGTAGAAATCTCAGCGCAGCGTGTATTGATTATCGTAAAGCCTTTGATAGTGTTCCACATTCAGTCTCCCCTGTGGTATTGAATTTCCTTAAGCACAGCATGGGAATGTGGAACACCAAACTATACCTTAGTCACACCAGGGGCACTGCCATATCCAACCGTCTGATTATCCGACGTGAAATCTTTCAAGGAGACTCTCTGTCACCCCTTCTGTTTTGTTTGTCCTTAATCCCTCTTACGCATGAACTGAACAACAGTAGCTATGGTTACAAAATAAATAAGAAAATATTCAGTCACCTACTCTACATGGATGATCTCAAACTCTTTGCCAAAGACGACAATAAGTTGAAAGGCCTCCTCAATATTGTAAAATACTTCAGTGACGACATAGGTATGGACTTTGGATAAGATAAATGTGTAAAAGTAACATTCAACAAAGGTAGAATTACAGAAACACCCTTAATAGATTTAGATTTTGTCACAAAGATTAGGGAACTGGAGCATGACGAAGCTTATAAGTACCTAGGAATTAGCGAAGGAGATGGCATAAAACACCCCCAGATGGAGGAAAAAATAAGAAAAGAGTACTACAGGCGTGTACGTCTGGTACTAAATACTGAGCTAAACTCAAAAAACAGAATATCAGCCATAAACACATTGGCTGTCCCTGTGGTGCAATACAGCTTTAATGTCCTTAACTAGACCATAGCTGAAATTACGCGAATGGACGTCAAAACGAGAAAGCTTCTCACTTGCTACCGCATGCATCATGCCAAAGCTGATGTTGATCGTCTGTATGTGTCCAGATCCGAAGGAGGCAGAGGATTAGTTCAACTAGAACTGTCCTACAAAACTACAACAATTGGCCTCCAAAGATACTTGGAAACTACAGAAGACTGGATGATGGTATGCGTCAAGGAACATGAAAGTAGTAAACGTCTTTACTCTATAATAAAAAAAGCCAACAAATTCAAAATGGAGTTTCAAATGGGCGTAGAGATGCAAGTACAGCACAATACACCGACTGAAATTGCAAAATACTTAAAAAAGACAGCAAAGACGAATGCAACTGACCAGATATAGAAGCGATGGCAAGATAAACCACTTCATGGCCAAACCACTTCATGGCCCATACCAAACAAGTTGACGTAGACAAAACCTGTACCCATCAGTGGCTACGTAGTGCAGGGTTGAAAGCTGAAACTGAAGGTTTTATCCTTGCTGCACAGGACCAATGCTTGCTAACTAGGAATTATCAAGTACATATACTAAAATATTGTGTCAGCCCAAAATGCAGATTCTGTGATAAATATCCAGAAACAATTGATCATCTTGTATCAGGTTGCACGATATTGGCACCCACTGAATATAAAACCCGGCATGACAGAGTGGACAATATCTGCACTGGAAAATCTGCAACTTCTACGGGAAGGAAACTGAAAGGAAATGGTATGAACACCACCCAGACCCGGTTACGGAGATAGGACCTGTTACAATTCTATGGGACTACACTACACACTGACAGAACAATCAAGGCCAACCGCACAGACATTGTTATTAAAGACCACAAAGAAAAAAGTGCCTCCTTATTGATATGGACTGCAATGCATCTTTGAAGATATTCAAAAAGCTGTCAAAATACAAGGACCTTGAAATCGAAATCTCGAAAATGTGGCATATTGGAGCATCAACAATACCTGTTGTAGTTGGAGCCCTAGAATTGGTTGGAAAAGATTCCAGTAGACTGATTGAAGGGATTTCTGGAAGTCCATGCCTCAAGGAGATACAAAAAATTGTTCTGTACAGCCCACACTTTACGAAGGACTTTATCTATGTAATTTTTTTTTTTTTTTTTTTGTCAGTGGAAAGTGTCATGATGCCATTTCTAACCTTAGGTCCCTGGGAGGGACCCGGAAAGAAATGTGTAAACGCCAGAAATCAAAGAAAATAATAATAATAATAATAATAATAATAATAATAATAATAATAATAATAAAAGTTCCTCATTGAAGGGGTCCCTGGTAGCCCATGCCTTAAAGAAATACAAAAAATTGTTCTCACAAGTACAGCTCACTCTTCCAAAGGACTTTATTTATGTAAAATGTGTGTAATCTTATCTATTTTTATTTTATTTTATTTTACAAATAAATATTCAGTGAAAATGTCATGAAACCATGTCTGACCTTAGGTCTCTGGTTGGGACCCGAAAAGAAATGTGTATCAAAAGGATTCCTGGAAGTCCCTGCCTAAAGGAGATACAAAAAATGTTCTGACAAGTACAGCCCACACTTTACGAAGGGCTTTATCTATGTAATTTTTTTTTTGTTCTCAGTGGAATGTGTCATGATGCCATTTCTAACCTTAGATCCCTGAGCGGGACCCGGAAAGAAATGTGTAAACGCCAGAAATCAAAGAAGACGACAACAATAATAAGAATATATTTTTTTTTTTTTATTTATTTATTTATTCATTTATTTATTTATTTTTTTTGTCAGGGGAAAATGTCATGATGTCAATTCTTACCTTAGGTCTCTGGGCGGGACCCAGAACGCAATGTATATATACGCACCAGAAATCAAAGGAAATAAAATATCAATAATAATAATAATAATAATAATAATCGGATCTCTGGTCTTTGTGAGAAAGGGAATGGAAAATTTTGCTAACAGCGTCCCAGGTAATATCAACATACAGATTGCCCAGAAGATCGCCCTATTAGAAACATCTCATATACTAAGAAAAGTGCTATTAAATGACAATTCCCCTAAAGAGTCTAAGGACCGTAGTTTGAACCTGGCTCTACAGGATACAAAGCAGGAAACATAATATACACAAATATTAATAATAATAATAATAATTGAAAAATGTCCAAATACAAGAACCTGGAGATGGAGATTAAACAGACTGTGGGCAATAAAGACTGAGACTGTACCAATAGTAATCGGAGCTCTGGGCCTCATGAGAAAAGGAATGGAGAATGTTATGAATAGTGTCCCAGGTAACATCAACATACAAGTTGCCCAGAAGATCGCCCTACTAGAAACATCCCATATACGAAGAAAGGTGCTAGGAGTTAAATGACAATTCTTCTATAGGGACTAAGGACTATAGTTTGGACCTGGCTTTACAGGATACAAAGCAGGAAACATAACATACACAAATAATAATAATAATAATAATAATAACAATGTCGCAAGTAATATCAGCATACAGGTTGCCCAGAAGATCACCTCACGAGGAACATCCCATTTACTAAGAAAAGTGCCATCAATTAAATATCGAATCTCCTATAGGGCTTATGAAGCATAGTTTGAAACCGAGTCTACAGTTCACATATTACGAAGGGCTTTATCTATGTAAAATATAGGCGTTTACTTTTCTTATTTTTTTTTTTCCAAAACTGCTCAGTGGAAAATGTCATGATGCCATTTTCTGACCTTAAGTCTCTGGTCGGGACCCGGAAAGAAATGGGTATACACCAGAAATGAAAAGTAATAAAGCAACAACAACAACAACAACAACCAGAACAACAACAATAATAATAATAATAATAAAAATAATAATAATAATAACGATGCCTCCTTATTGATATGGCAGTCCCTGCTGACTGCAATGTATCTTTGAAGATATTCAAAAAGTTGTCAAAGTACAAGGACCTTGAAATAGAAATCTCGAAAATGTGGCATATGGGAACATCAACAATCCCTGTTGTAGTTGGAGCCCTAGGACTGGTTGGAAAAGATTGCAGTAGACTAATTGAAGGGATTCCTGGAAGTCCATGCCTCAAGGAGATACAAAAATTGTTCTGACAAGTACAGCCCACACTTTACGAAGGACTTTATCTATGTAATTTTTTTTTTTTTTTTTTGTCAGTGGAAATTGTCATGATGCCATTTTAACCTTAGGTCCCTGGGGCGGGACCCGGAAAGAAATGTGAAAACGCCAGAAATCAAAGAAAATAATAATAATAATAATAATAATAATAATAATAATAAAGAGAAAAACAGAATGAGCTAACCGTTTATAACTCCGCACTCCTCAGAATTCCATCAAGGACAAATAAATTTTGTGGGTGGGGCTAAGCCGATTAAAAAAACATAAAATAGAAAAAAAAATCACCTCAACAATAATATTCAGAAAATATATATTTTAAGGGTAAATCATATTGTCTTATATCTATATGACTAAGGTTGCCTTGACTTAAAATACATTCTAAGACCTTTAGATGATAATTCGAATGTGACCTGCACAAAATTGACGCCGGCTTAGAAAGAGCGATAACCGGTTAGTTTAAACCATTTTTTCTCTTTCTTTCTCTTTCTTTATTTGCTTTCGTGTTAAATTACTGCATGTTTTTTTTAACATCTTTTTACCTTTATTTTAATTATCTTCATTCTTCTTGCTGTAATTAAATTTTCTATTTCCAAAAAGATCTACAAAAAAAAAAAAAAAGAAAAAAAAAGAAAGAAAGAAATATACATGTTGTCTAAATGTTTTTGATTCGTGCGTTTTTGGTCATATTTCTGACTATTTTCAATAGGAGAGAAAATAGACAACCCAATTTTTTTTTCTTTAAACAGTGTGTATGACGACTATCGGTTTTCGCAATCGAGTAATCTTAATAAAGAACATGCTCCCCAGCAGGAATCGAACCACCTGGAAAGGGGAACAAAGATTCTATCCTTACCACATTTTCTTTATTAAGATTTCTCGGATACGCTGGTCGTCAAGCATATTAATGGAACGTCTATTTCAAATACGAGTATCTACTAATAATAACACTTGAAGTATTAACCATTATATATATATATATATATATATATATATATATATATATATATATATATATATATATATATATAAGTATTAAACACACATATATATATATAACAAAATATATATAAACAAAATAGTTCCATTTTTAAATTACAGGAA
>CAHIKZ030001016.1:1102500-1112500 GCA_903632075.3 Acanthosepion pharaonis
GCAATCTACTGCGGGAAAAATTTGCCTCGACAGTCATGTATCGAAAGATACATGATTGCTCAAGCATGTATCACCTTATGGCACTTAACTGACTGACTGACTAGGTCGACTTATACACAGAATACACGGAATAATAATGACAAAAATCATTTACGCGGTCTTATAAAGGATTACTTATTTTCCACTCTACAACCTTTTTCCCCACAGGCGCAAAGTTGCAAGCCTATTGCTAGTCAATGGCTATTTCCATGGCAAATATTCACATGTGCTCTGTTCGGTAGTTCAACCAGTTCAGACCTTTGCCGCTCGAAAACATTATGCTACTTCCACGGAGTTGAATCACCCTTATTTCCCCCGTGTTCCAAACGTAAAAAGGGAGTTCTACTCAGAAAGCTATTCCTCCCACCCAGGAACTGCCACACTGTGGAGTAGACTCCCGCTGTCGACTTATACACGGGATAACACTAAGAAGAAAATAACATTTAAAGCAAATGTGCTAAAAATATGCTGGAAATCATGAAAATAAAGTAATTAATTTTAATGTGAAATGTAATTACCATTTAGTCGATGTTTAACTCGATTTGATTTTCACGTTTTGCAAAATGTGATTTGCTTTTTATTAAAAGAATATTTTATCCTTATTGTGATGAATTACTTGAATGGAAATACGGAGTTCCTTTTTGTTGAAAGTTGCCCTGTTTCAGTGTAAAACATCGTCAATAATAAATAGTAAAATCATTTGGCTTTAGCGCTCACTGATTCAAATTCATCGACAGAAAATAGGGAAAATTTTTTTTTAGTAGTGTTAAGAAAAGAAATTATAGGACATAATATCCAGTGATTTCTTGAATAGTTAATATGTCGAACGAACCTTTTGGAAAACCTAATAAAATATTCTTGTTAAAAAGAGATTGGCGTTATTCAGTGGAAAAAAGGCTTGAATAATAAATGGTAACCATTTTGATTTCGGCATTCTGTGTTTCAGGCTCACAGATTTTTAAAGAACATGAATGGATTTATCATTTTCGATTAATGGTAATGATGAGATAAACCGTTTCCATACAGAAAACATTTTATATTCATTGACTGAACAATTAGTGTTATTGTCGGTTGAAATTCATAAAATAGAAATAAAAGAGTTTTTAAGGGAAATAGACTCCTTAAGTCTACAAATTGTTATCGCACATTCTATTATTGATTTCGGTTTCCTTCCTAGCTTTTTGTTTAATATGCTGTGGAGTATCAACATTTTCATTATATCATCATTTCTCCTTCTTTTGAGAAACCTAATAAAATATTCTTGTTAAGAAAAAAATTGTTTTATAGGACATAATATCCAGCGATTTCTTGAATAGTTAATATGCTGGAAGAACCTTTTGGGAAACCTAATAAAATATTCTTGTTAAAAAAAAAAGATTGGCGCTGTTCAGCGGAAAAGAGGCGTGAGTTAAGCAAATACGAGGTCTTAGCAAAAAGTATCGGAATGTTTGCTATAAAAAGAAAACTACAACACATATCAAGTCGGCAGTTAATCGCCTTCGAAGTAGTCGCCTTCTGAAGCCAACACACTTTACCCAGTATCGTTTCCATTGATGGAAGCTATCCTAGAACTCTTTTTTTTTTTTTTTTTTTTTTTTTTTTGAGGTGGGGGATAGTATTCTCATGGGTTTTCTCGATGCGTTGAAGTCACATTCCTTTCAAGGGGATTTGATTTTTAAAGAGGAAATGTCACAAGGTACGAGAGCCGGGGAATATGGCTGTTGCCAGTCCTAGAAATGTTGTCCTTCGCCAAAAACATCTGCACAAGTCATGGCCACAGAAGGAACATCTGTGGTGTGCTAAAATTACCACACTCTACACACTTTCCTTCAAAACACTGCTATAAACAACGGAAGTGAGCGAGAACATTACAACTTAATGTGCATGCGCGACAGAGTTCAAGGTCAATCTGTGCCAAGCAGCTTCACCCTGTGTACATTAGCTTCGTTACCATAGCAACAATCCCGATACATTGATCACACCTCGAACAGGTCAATTCATTTATAAAATGGAAAAGTTAGAGACAGCATTTAGCCTCATACGTTACAAATACCCATCATACACTTCGGTGCCTTGTTCCTTTAGGACGTGGCGTATCATGGATCTCCATAAATTCCAACCCTTTGAAATCTAAGTAATTTGTCCTCTTATTCTTTTACCCAGTCCTTTTTTCTTCCATCCATTTATAAACGCTTGTTAGCAAGGTTACACTATGCTACCCTATGCTTTATTTGGTTTCAATATGTCCCGTGAGTGTTAAATTTTTCAAACCCACTTTCCTCATTTTGTCGCTGAAATTTCAACCGTTTCTTTCGGTTCCTATAAATTAGTGTCGTTTTCATTTCCATGCACCTTAAAACTTCCTCGTTGTTCACATGTTCTTTCTATGGTATTTTCAACATTCTTATGTAGAAATACATTTGTGTTGTCTAAAGTGGTCTCTTCATTAGTAACGAAACAGTGCCGCAGCCACTGCCATATATCACAGCTGATATTACGTAGCAGTTCAAAATCCTTTCCGTTGGTTCCAAAGAAATATCCTGTTTCTTAATTATTTGTTTATTTTTGGAAACCCAACTTTGGCTATTCATATGCGGGTTTTTATATCATATTGTAGATTGTCTGTTGTAACCCTTCCCAGGTTACACTTCTGCAAACGAAAAATATATATCTATTCTCGGGACAAGAAAATGCTTCTAAACTCAAATATAAATGACAATATTTACTCATTCCCGAAACAAGTAAATAAATCTGGACACAAATAAAAACGACCAATATTTGTCTATTTTCGAAAAAAGTAAATGCGTCTAGAATCAAATATAAACGAACAATATTTATCGATTCTCGAAACAAGTAAATGCTTCTTGTCTCAAAAATAAACAGCCAATAATTATCGATTGCCAAAATAAGTAAATGCATCTGGACTCAAATATAAACGACCAATATTTATCTAACTCGGAACAAAATCAATGTTTCTTGAATACAATATAAACGACTAATATTCGCTGATTCCCGAACCAATTAAAGGATTCTGGACTCAAATACAAGCGACCAATATTTATCTATCTCTGAACAAAATAAATGCTTCTCATCTCAAATAAAAACGATTAATTATCGATTCCGGAAAAAAAAGTAAATGCATCTGAATGCAAATATAAACGATTAATGTTTATCGATTCAAGAAACAATTAAATACTTCTCGTCTCAAGTATGAGCGAACAATATTTATCTATTTTCGAACCAAGTAAACTAGAATTATTTACATGGTTGGGGAATCGCTGAATATGGACATTATATTTGAATCCAGAATCATTTGCTTCTTTCAAAGGTAGATCTATATTGGTCGTTTATATTTTGAGTCTAGAATTATCTCGTTGGTTCGGAAATCGCTGAATATGGACATCATATTTGAATCCAGAATCATTTACTTCTTTCAACGATGGATCAATATTGGTCGTTTATGTTCGAGACTAAAATCCTTTATTGATTCGGGAATCTGTGAATATTTCTCGATGGTATTTGATTCTAGCAGCATTTACTTGGTTCGAAAATAGATAAATATTTTCGTTTATACTTGAGACGAGAATTATTTGCTTGTTTCTTGAATCGATAAACATTGGTCGTTTATATTTGAGTTCAGAAGCATTTACTTGTTTCCGGAATCGATAATTAGTCGTTTATATTTGAGATGAGAAGCATTTATTTTGTTTAGAGATAGATTAATATTTCTAGACTCAAATATAAACGAGCAATGTTGACCTATCTTTCAAACAAGTAAATGATCCTGAGATTCAAATATATGTCCATATTCACCGATTCCCGAAACAAGTAGATAATTATAGACTCAAATATAAACGACCAATATTGATCTATATTTGAAAGAAGTAAATGATTCTGGATTCAAATAAAATGATAATGTTGACCGATTCACGAACCAAGTAGTTAATTCTAGACTCAATATTGATCTATCGTTGAAACAAGTAAATGATTCTGGATTCAAATATAATGTCCATATTCACCGATTTCCTAACCAAGTAGATAATTCTAGATCCAAAATATAAACGACCAATCTTGATCTATCTTTGAAACAAGTAAATGATTCTGGATTCAAATATACTGTCCATATTCAGCGATTTTCGAACAAAGTACATATTTCTAGACCCAAATATAAATGACCAATATTGATCTATATTTGAAAGAAGTAAATGATTGTGGATTCAATTATAATGACAATATTCACCAATTCCAAAACCAAGACTCAAATATAAATGACCAATATTGATTTATCTTTGAAAGGAATAAATGATTCTGGATTCAAATATAACTGACCATATTCACCGATTCCCGGACCAAGTAAATAATTCTAGACTCAATATAAACGACCAATATTGATCTATATTTTAAAAAAGTTAATGATTCTGGATTCAAATATCATGGCCATATACATCGATTCCCGAACCAAGTAGATAATTCTAGACTCATATATAAACGACCAATATTTATCGATTCTCGAAACATGTAAATGCTTCTGGATTCGAATATAAAACACCCATTTTTATCTATCTCTGAATCAAGGCAATGTTTCTAGAATCAATTATATACCACCAACATTTACCGATTCCGGAAGCAAGTAATTGCTTCTAGAATCAAACCTAAACGACCAATATTAACCGATTCTCGAACTAATAATTGCTTCTAGACAAAAATATAATCTTGATCTATTCCCGAAACAAGTAAATTCTTCTGGACGAATATAAATCACTAATATTTATCTTTCTCGGAACCAAGTAAATGTCTCTAGAATTAAATATGAACGACTAATATTTATCGATTCTAGAAACAAATAAAGCTTCTGGACTCACATAAAAACAATCAATATTTATATGTATTTGTCTATATTTCTGAGATGAGGTATTATGTACATTATTTACATTATTCGGACTATTGTCCTCATTTTTGTCACCATATTTATTACAACGTTTCGGCCTTTCAGTATCTGTCTATATTTCTGAGATGAGGTATTATGTACACTATTTATATTATTCGGACTATTTTCCTCATCTTTGTCATATTTATTACAACGTTTCGGCCTTTCAGTATCTGTCTATATTTCTATGTACACTATTTACATTATTCGGAGATGAGGTATTATCTGTCACTATTTACATTTATTCGGACTATTGTCCTCATCTTTGTCACCATATTTATTACAACATTTCGGCCTTTCAGTATCTGTCTGAGATATTTCTGAGATTATTCGGACTATTTTCCTCATCTTTTTATTTTTACAATTTTTCGGATCTGTCTATTTTCCTCATCTTTGTCGCCATATTTATTACAACGTTTGGCCTTTCGTATCTGTCTATATTTCGTATTATGTACCTATACATTTTCGGACTATTGGCCTCATCTTTGTCTATATTTTTGCCTTTCAGTATGTCTATATTTCTGAGATGTATTATTACACATTATTCGGACTATTGTCCTCATCTTTGTCGCCATATTTATTACAACGTTTTGGCCTTTCAGTATCTGTCTATATTTCTGAGATGAGTATTATGCAATAATTATTTATTATTCGGACATTGTCCTCATCTTTTCACCATATTAATTACAACGTTTCGGACTATCTGTCTATATTTCTGAGATAAGGTATTATGTACACTATTTACATTATCTTTGTCCTCAACTTTGTCGCCATATTTATTACAACGCGTTTCGGCCGTTCAACTATATTTTTGGCCATTATTTTGTCCTCAGTATCTGTCTTTATATTTCTGAGATCTGAGATGAGGTATTATGTACACTATTTACATTATTCGGACTATTGTCCTCATCTTTGTCGCCATATTTATTACAACGTTTTGGCCTTTCAGTATCTGGTAGCTTCTGATATTTCAGGTATTTCATTATTCGGTCGCCATATTTATATTTCTGTGAGATGAGGTATTATGTACACTATTTACATTATTCAGACTATTGTCCTCATCTTTGTCGCCATATTTATTACAACGTTTTGGCCTTTCAGTATCTGTCTATATTTCTGAGATGAGGTATTATGTACACTATTTACATTATTCGGACTATTGTCCTCATCTTTGTCACCATATTTATTACAACGTTTCGGCCGTTCAGTATCTGTCTATATTTCTGAGATAAGGTATTATGTACACTATTTACATTATTCGGACTATTGTCCTCAACTTTGTCGCCATATTTATTACAACGTTTCGGCCGTTCAGTATCTGTCTATATTTCTGAGATGAGGTATTATGTACATTATTTACATTATTCGGACTATTGTCCTCATCTTTGTCGCTATATTTATTACAACGTTTTGGCCTTTCAGTATCTGTCTATATTTCTGAGATGTTCTATTATGTACACTATTTACATTATTCTGACTATTGTCCCTATCTTTGTCGCCATATTTATTACAACGTTTCGGCCGTTGTACGCTCCGGCCTTCTTCAGAATGTCGATCTGAACCCTTTATTTTGCAGACTGTTTTAGTTCCACATGCCATGTTTTATAGATGTCAGTTACCAGTTATCTCCTGTTAATTCCCTTTCCCAGGTTCTCCACTGCCTTAACAGTGTATTGAACTCACAAATCTTTGGGTCCTGTCACTGGATCTAACCAACGCCTTTATCCACTGTGCCATGTGTCTATCTATCTCTGAAGCAAGTAAATGCTTCGGGAATCAAATATTATCGACCTATATTTACCGACTCCCGAACCAAATGAATACTTGCATGTAAAATCGGAAAGCCTAGTTTGAAATCCAATCGATTTCGTTAAATTCCCGCACGCACAAGTACTCTATCTCTTCTCCCTCAGCTATGGATTAAATAGTAGCAGTTATGTCTGAGAAAATTATTGCTATCTCCAAACAACTTTAATACAATGTTCATTCGCAAAAGAAAGAATTATTCTTAAAATGCAAAATATGCTTCGATTTTACCATTCGCCCTTGCATGGAGTATTGCTGCCATATATGGTCTGGAGCCGCTTCTGTTTGTCTCGGGGTTCTTGATAAGATCCAAAATCGGATATGAAATGTAATTGGCCTTGATCTGGCATCTCGTCTGCAGTCGCTCTCTCACAGACGTGCCGTCGCCTCTCTCTGTCTTTTTTGACAAATACTTTCATGGTAATTTCTCCGAGGAGCTGCATTCGCTGGTTCCCAGACCTCGAGAATTCAAGCGCCCTACGAGGCTGGCATCCCTCTCTCACCCTTTCACTGTTGAAACTGTTAAATGTAGCCGTCTATTCTACTCCAATAGCTTTATATCTCGCACCTCTCGACTGTGGAACTCCCTTACCTACTCCTGTTTCCCTGATAGCTATAATCTCCAACTATTCAAATGTAATGTCAATCGACATCTCCAGTTGCCTTGATCTATCCACTATCCTTCTCCTCATCCTTTCCTCTATCACTCCTATCTGCTCTTGCTCCAAATCCTCTGTAACCCCTTGCATCCTAGTGGCTTCCTTGCGGTGAAATGCTAGAAAAACAAAAAAACGACAAGTCAGTCAACCAATCAAATATATACGTTTAGTTTAGGAAGAGAAATAGAAATTTAAAAAGGAATCAGAAAATGCAGAGCGAAAATAAATCTTTTCGAGCAACAATATGCAAGGAAGAATGCAAGGAAGAATGCAAAGATATTTTTACTCTTAATTTTAAAAAAATATTGATATTTCCTTCATGTTTTTTTTTTCGTACATACCTTGGTTCGATGAGAGATCAAGGATTTTATGAAGGGATTCCTGGTCTAAAACTTTTAGGACTCTTACTCTATATAAGAATAACTGGCAATCTTTAGTTTTCATGCCTGCAAAAAAATGGTGTGTCAAAAGGACGTTTTTTCCCTCGATTATAAAATATAAACATATGAAAGCGAATTTATACATTTTTTTTCTTGAGAATCTTACAACAAATATTAAACATTATTTTTTATTCGATTTTTCATTTACAAGAATAATTTTATATTTATAACATTCTAAAAACTAATACAATTAATTCAGCATTTGCCAATTGATAAACTAACAAATATAAAAACGATTTTTTATTCATAAATTTATAAACATTTATTAAATTATGTGAATCAACTATAACACATTTTCCTCTCTGTGATTTTCTTGCACTGAACTTTTGGTTTGGTTTCTACAATTAATTTTTTGTTACTGTTTTTATATTGCCATCACTTAATATTTTGTTTTTGTATTTTTTATTATTTTTTCAGTAAAGATGGACAAACATGCCGGCAACAAGACATAATTTCAAAAGGACGCTTTTTCCCATAACACCGCTTTTTTTTTCTTTTTAACTACCTTCATTCTTCGGCAATGTTTATTGTTTTAAAAAGCGATTATTAAAATTCTAATAAAATCTAAATAAATATATATATATAATATTTATATTACTTTTTTCATGACACCGTTTTTTTCCTTCTTGTTTTTTCTTTAACTAACTTCAGTCTTCAGTCTTTGTTTTAAAAAGTGGTGATTAGAATTGAAATAAAACCTAAACGTTTTTTTGTTCTTGAGAATTTACAATAAAAATATCAATATATATTTATATTGTTTATTTAAATGAATAATTTTATATTTACAAAATACTAACAAATAATACAATTATATTAAAACTAATGTAATACGATATTTATCGTTTACAAATTTATAAAGAAATAAATATGAAAACAATTTTTTATTCATAAATTTATAAACATTTACTAAATTATTAAAAGATGTGAACCAACTATAAGGAAATCCTTATTATTTACCATTTTATAAAGTTCGAATCGGATTACAATTAGCCGACGTTTTGCCAATCATTCCAATAAAAAATGTGAATAAATAATCTAATAAATATATAGTGTTTATTATTTTTGTTGTCGATTCGCGGGAAGAAAGATTTATAAATTCATTTTCATATGTTCAGGTTTTATTAAAATTCTAATCATCGATTTTTAAAACAATGAAAATTACCGAGGAGTGAATTTAGTTACAAAAGCGGTGCCAAGAGGAAAACCGTCCCTTTTGGCACAAAGATTTTTGGCGGGCACGGAGGTTGAAGATTTCCAAAGAAGATTTCCAAAGGTGTAAGAACTTTGTCGGACAGAGAACTGTTCAATGTCCCCTCGTAACTCTAAAGAATACCTGTCTATATAGAACTTGACTTTCTTATAAGTTTCAAAATTCTTTCTTTAATTTTTACCTGTTACTGTTTCCGTTTCTCATGGGAACTGCTATGAATGATCAAGTTTGGTCTCCCCTTGTTTCGATATTCTCCTCTTTGAGAGAGCTATTTCTGTTTACTGAGACTATAAAAGGACACTACACACGAACCTTTTATTCTCAGTTGAATAAAGCTTTCTTTAAAGCTTAAACCTGCGTACTTTTATCATTGCAGTAACATTTATTTATAGCATAAACTCGTGTATATGTTGAAGTCTTAAGATACAATTTTAAGGTACATATTTGGGGTCCACTTCAGTTATGCTCCATACGTGATACACGCGTAGGCGATCATGTATCTTTCGATACATAACTGACGAGGCTGATTTTTTCCCGCAGTAGGTTGCTATTTCTTTCTGCTGTAGGCCAGTTGCCATCCAGGCCTATAGAACCCGGTCTGTCCTGTTATTTACCCATAGCCGGGGAGGGGGAGAAGAAGAGGATTCATACCTTTCCCAAGGTTATTAATACGTAAGTGAATGCCATGGATTCGACTGGAATTCCAACTCAGCTCTCCGATTCCTCAATCCGAGTCGCTATGCATTACTCCACCGCACGGTTATATATATATATATATATATATATATATATATATATATATATATATATATATATATATATATATGGTAGGGGTTCTGTGCACAGTATGAAGGGTACATATGAGATGGATTCTCCTACCTCGTTAACCGCTCATTCTCTCTCCCTTTCTCATCATCTC
>CAHIKZ030001016.1:1117500-1147500 GCA_903632075.3 Acanthosepion pharaonis
TTGTTTTGAAACATGAGACTTCTTATGCAGCGTTTTGGAATCATATTTTTAAATAAATAATTATATTTATGCTCTACTTTTGTATCGAGCACTATTTTTAAAAAATAATAACTAAAATACTAAGGGACTTTGGATTATTTACCTAACCAGTTCCTTCCTATTTTTATATATTTTCATATATATATATATATATATATATATATATATATATATATATATATATATAGATAGATAGATAGATAGATAGATAGTAGCTCAAAAGACGGTCTTTCTGGCAGCATTTAGTTTAGCTCCTGCAGAGGGCTCTTGATTCGGCCTTCATCACAATAGGTAGGGAGGAGTAGATATGTGACAGGCATCAATAAACTACAGAAGAACTCAAAATTGATCGCTGCATTTAAGTACTGAATTAATATTTAAGCTTACCTTTTAAAAGTTTAACGATAATTCGTCTGTCGCTACTTCATTTAAAGACAATTTGATGTGCGTAGGTCCTTACTTTCCGTACAAATAGTTTTATTTCATGGGTGACTTTCGCTGTATTTCGCAATTAATTTTGATTATTCTCAAATTTATTTCCAAGTTATAAGAATTGTTATCGTATAATTCGGCCTGATTCCAAAATGGTATATGTTGGGCCAAGGACTCTAGGAGTAAAGTTGAGAACACGGACAATTTTATTTTGAAACACTGTAATTTAAGAACAGTCACCCATGAAATACAACTGTTTGTACGGAAAGTAAGGACCTACGCACATCAAATTGTCTTTAAATTAAGTAGCGACAGACGAATTATCGTTGGACCTTTCAACCCAGTATCTCACATAATAACTGAAATCTTGTTCAAATAAGCAACCAAATGTGCACTTCCCCCCCCTCTTAGATAACCACAGTTACCTTGGCCCCATTGAAAGTAAACCACTGTTCTTGCAACCTATGGACCATGTCTGCAAATGCTCTTTAACAAAATTCAAATTTCAATGACACATTTTATGTCCTCTCTTAAAATACTTCCTATATATTTAAATTTTTGTATTTGCTTTATTTTGGTGTTTCCAATTTGTAGTTGACATCTTAAGCTGTTCCTTTTACTGACACCCACACATTCTGTCATTTTACAATTGATGCTTAGTCTTTTCTTCTTGCTTTCCTTCACTACCTTCTGGAAGAGATCTTGTAGTTTCCTTTCTGTGCCTGCTATCAACACTGTGTCATCTGCATATCTAATGTTGTGGTTACCAATAATGAATCCTGTTAAGACTTCTAAGATTGTCTCAGGATTGCCTCACTCTAAATGTTGAAGTCTGGGAAAGGCAAAATTGCATAACAGTTCAGAACTGTTTTCTTTGTTCTAACAATTTTTTTCTGTTTCTTAATACTTTGCTTAGCTTTTGGAAAGCATCTTCCACTATCCCAATGCCACTTTGGATTTCAGTGTCACATTTTCTGTCCCCCTCTTAAAACACTTTCTAGATATTTAAATTTTTTACTTACTTGATTTTAGTGTCTTCAATTCGTAGTTCGTGCCACAGGTTGTTCCTTTTACTAGCAACCATAAATTCTGTTTTCTTACAATTAATGTTTAGTCCTTTCTTCCTCCTTTTCTTTTACTACCTTCTCTAGGGGTTTCTGTAGATTCCTTTCTGTGTCTGCTATCATCACTCTATCGTCTGCATACCTAATATTGTGGTTACCAATAATGAATTCTGATAAAACTTCTAAGATTGTCTCAGAATTGCCTCACTCTAAATGTTGAATAAGTCTGGGAAAGAAGTTTATGAAGAACAAAGAAAGGACAAAACAGGAATTTTTCATTGGAATTTTCTTATTAGTTAATGCACCAAATTTGTTGAGAACGATGATGAGAGGAATTGCAGAAGACAAAAAGATGGTGGAAAGACTATAATTTGAATTATTCCAGACGAAATCACTATGAGAGAAAGACAGATTGTAAATAACAAGGAACAGAAGTCTGGAGGATAGAAGACTTCAATCCATAACACTTTGTCTTTTTAGAATTCTGTTTTTATTTTACCACTACAGATTCTTACTCATAGGGACAATCTTAGAAAATGTACCCGTATATTGTCGCATCATCGACATAGCTGTTTAAAAATGAGCGGAATATATTCTTAGGCAGAACATTTATTTTTTTAAGCATTCAACACCAAGTAAGGCGGGAAGCCACTAGCACGCAAGGGTTCACAGAGAGTTGGTGCGAGAACAAAGAGGAGTGATAGAGGAAAGGATGAAGAGAAGGATAGGGGATAGATTAGGGCATCTGGAGACATCGATTGACATTTGAATAGTTGGAGATTATAGTTATCTAGAAAACAAGAAATGGAGAGGGAGTTCCACAGGCGAGAGGTGCGAGACATGAAGCTATTGGAGTAGAAGAGTCGGCTACATTTAACAGTTTCGACAGTGAAAGGGTGAGAGCGAGATGGCAGCCTAGTTGAGCGCTTAAATTCACGAAGTCTGGGAACCAGTGAAAGCAGCTCATCGGAACAGTTACCGTGAAAGTATTTGTAAAAAAAGACAGAGGGAGGCGATTGCACGTCTGTGGGAGAGCGTCTGCAGACGAGATGCCAGATCAGGGCCAATTACATTGCATATCAGTCTCTGGATTTTATCAAGAACCTTGAGACAAACAGAAGAGGCTCCAGACCATATATGGCAGCAATACTCCATGCAAGGGCGAATGGTTGATTTGTAAATTTGAAGGATCGACTCCGGTGAGAAAAATTTCCTGGCGCGGCACAGGGAGCCAACTCGAACTTGATTCGACTTGAGCGGTGGACGAAGCTATTGACTCAATGTATTCGTTCCATCTCAGGTCAGCGGAAAATAAAAAAAAAAGGTTGTTCTACGAAGTGAGGTCTGGGCAGCTCCTGCCCAAATATGACAACAGTACTCCATTTTCTGGCTCTTGTAAAGGTAGAGGACACTATGAGGAGTCAGATGCTTACTGGAGCGGTACAGGGAGCCGATCATTTTACCTGCATCATTAGAGATGGATCCTATATAAAAGTTCTACTTGAGGTTGGGTTAATTAATGAAGAAGGCCATTGTCATGTGGAACAACGTTCAGGAAGATCAAACATTGTGTCTGAGCGAACGAAAAGGGCGCTGAAGAAGGAAGTCATCAGAAAACGTCGCCAGAGCATCAAATATGTCGTCAACAGCATGGAAATGACGCCATATGCGGTGAGAAAGACTCTGAAAGAGCTTGAGCATCAAAGAAAAGTTGCAAGAAAGAAGCCCTTGATTTCAGAGGTTAACAGGAACAGGCGTATGGACTGGGCGAGAGAATCCGAGAGCAAAGATTATGAATTTTGGCAGTCTGTAATTTGGACAGATGAAAGTAAATTCTGCCAATATTCAAATTCAAGACAGGTTTATGTTTGAAGAAATCAGAATGAGACTTCGAACACTGTCAGCAGGCGACTGTGAAACATGGAGAGACTGGAGTAATAGTGTGGGGAGCTGTCTGGTTTGGATGAAAATCTGAGCTGATTCTTGTTGACGAGCGGTTGAATGGTCCAAAATATTGTCAAATATTAGAGAAAGGACTGCTACTACTATTTTTTAACCAATCAAATTGACAAGAATGTCTGCCTTTTTCAAGAAAATGGAGCGCCATGTCATACGAGCAAAGTAGCAAAGGCCTGGAAGGAATCACAAGGAATCAAGTCACTGCGATGGGTAACCCCAAATCCTGACACGGATCCAATAGAGCAGGTTTGGGAGCATCTTCACCCAAAACTTCAAGATCGTGTAACCAAAATCACGTCAGTGGCAAACATTGCTAAAGGAGTGGCAAAATATGGATCAGACGATTGTTAATAACTTGACCAAATCCATGAAATAAGGAAACAACGGATAAACCCCTATTCCTGTTCAATAGACGGGGAAGGAGTGTGAACCGGGCGATAGGCAACAAAATGAAGATTAGCATACGATATTTTTGTTAAAAATGTTTCAGAACATATTATAATTCTGTTAGATGATTTCTTTTTATGGCTTTTCAACCATTTGTGGGTTATCTAAAGCTGAAACATATTTTAGTTTGTAAGAATAATTTCTACTTTTTTTACGGCTTATCAACCCCTTGTAGGTTATTTAAAGCCGGTATATATTTTGCATTGTAAGAATAATTTCTTCTTCTTTTTTACGGATTGTCAACCTATTGTAGGTTATTTAAAGCCAAAACATATTTTGGATTATAAGAATAATTTCTTCTTTTTTACGGCTTATCAACCCATTCTAGCTTATTTAAAGCTGAAACATATTTTCGATTATAAGAATAATTTCTTCTTTTTTACGGCTTATCAGCCCATTCTAGCATATTTAAAGCTGAAACATATTTTGGATTGTAAGAATAATTTCTTTTTTTTACGGCTTATCAACCCTTTATGGGTTATCTAAAGCTGAAACATATTTTAGTTTGTAAGAATAATTTTTTCTTCTTTTTTACGGCTTATCAACCCATTGTAGGTTATTTAAAGCTGAAACACATTTTAAATTGTAAGATTATTTTTTCTTTTGGCGAGAGAATATTGTATTAATAATTTTTTCAGAATAACAATGAGTTTTCCTACTATTTAACCCAAATCTGAGGGGAGTAGATATATTCCTACCTTTGCCAAAGGCGTTTGCGTATAACTGAATTCAACAAACTCGACTGGAATTGGAACACGGTCCTCCAATTTCTCATTCCGAGATGCCATTCATTACACCACCTGGATATTCCTGTGAAATGAAAAAAAAAAACTTGTCAATTTCAAATCTTTTTATTTGTACCTTCTTACTTCTTTAAATAATGATCTACATTCATTCTTGTGCGTGTCATTTCAATATTTAGTTAAAGTTGTTAAGCTCATATATTTAACGATGTAACAGGGGAATTTCCACAGGTATTTCATAATCGTGGAACTCACCTGTGAGCTTATTCAGTCATTAACTTAAGAATTAAGATTCATCAGAAAATTCTAATCGGAAAACTGCAATTTTCAGCGGTATTTCTAGCATTTGAAAAATCCACGATTTGCTGATGACATTTTACTAATATTACAAATTCTGATTGGCTAATGCAAGTCATGTTGCCATTATAAAAGAAAAATCTACCTCCTGATTTTTAAGAGATTTATTATTATTAAAATTTATAAAATATAAATATATATATTACATAGATATAAAGTTATTAAAATCACATCATGGGGCGAATTATGCGGAAAGACGGCCTGTTAACAGGTCGGGGTACCTGGCAGAACGGATCTGATATTGCAATATCCGAACTCTGTAATGAAACCAGGGTAACATCACTGATGACCTCATAGCGTTGCATTTTATAAATGTCTTTTAAGAATAGATGTACACAAGTCTAATTAAAAACGACTGACAAAGTGTTTAGATTAAGCTTTTTATTCAAAATTTCTTGCATTCATATAATTGGTTTTTATGGCAAAATCTGTCCGAATTTTGTTAGCCATTATAAAGCTCAATCTTAGTACTTTGTCAGTCGTTCTATAATGAAACTTGTATAAAAGAGGGATTGATGCCTACATAGTTGTACCAATAGAAAATATTATCAGTTACAAGGACGGCTATGATCTTATTTTAAAATTATAAACTTCTTTCTATTTTACGAAATATTTTGTTTTATTTCATTTCTAACTAAAAATAGCTGATTAGCTCCTAATTCATTCTTACCAAACTCAAACTTTAAAGCTGAAAAGGTAGAAAGTGGATACTTCAAAATTCTACTAATATTTATTTATGTAAAAAGCCCTTGATAACCGTCAATATGCAACAGAAATATATATTACTTTTTACAAATAATACTAACGAAAAAACTGTATCTTATGAAACAAGTGTGTGTGTGTGAACATTTGTACTGTTTTATTTTTTATAACATTTGTATAGTTATATATATAAATATAATAGTGGACATTGATGTCAACACTCAGCAGCAGCAGCAGTCTGTCATGCTTAAAGGCAATGTTCAGGCCATGAAGATTTGCTTTTAAGCATGAAACAGACTGTCGCCGCTGAGTGTTGACATCAATGTCCACTTTTATATACATATGTTCTATCCCAGATATTGAGCACTTTAACCCATAAATAAAACATACCTATAAAATGATATTTTTATCATATATATATATATATATATATATAGATAGATAGATAGATAGATAGATAGATAGATAGATAACTAGACTCGTTTCAAAAAACCCTCGAATTTTGATTTGCTAATCAAATCAATCTCGAAGAAAAAAACCTAGGTTTCATCTAAACGGATCGTCAGGAAAGGGAAAGTATCTTTATATATATATATATATATATATATATATATATATATATATATATATATATATATATCAGTACCTAGCAGAACGGATGTAATGTTCCAATACCCGAAATGCGTAATGAAGCCAGGGTAACATCACTGATGACCTCATACCGCTGCATTTTGTAATTGCATTTTAAGAATTGTCGAGCGAATTACAAGAAATGCCAAATTATCTACATAGGGAAAAACTCAGTGTATACTTAAACATGAACAGAAATGAGGCAAAAGTTATGATTATAAGATTAGAGGATGAAGAACTGGAAGAAGTCCAGGATAACATACACTCCAGACAGGTAATAACGTTTAAGAAATTAAATTTAAAACCTGCCAACATGCATAAAATGTATAGAGAATAATGAAAGTACAAGACCGGATCCAACGTACGAGTGCGAAATATTGAAATTAACCAGATCACTTGAAAGCAAACTCAAAAATTAACACAGATCTATAACCTTAAAAAGTATGAACAGATTGAAATGGATTCGAGGACAAAATTAGATAAGAGATATGGAGTTAGGTGTGGTATGTAGTGCTGAAAAACGATAACAGATGGAGAAAAAGGTTGCTTGATCCAAAAGCAAAATCAGTAGGAAAAAAAAAAAACACATCAGCGGAATGAATAGAAGAAATTCAAGAGTTTGCAGGTAGGATATGACAGAGAAAAGTAGCCACATTTCGAATCTGAAACTTTCACTGTATAATGCTTAATATTTTTTGTGCTATATAGTCGACTCTCCCGTCGAATCCGACGTATGAGGGTCAAGCAGATCAGTTCCCAGGAAACCGACAGCCCGACAAGGGCACATGAAATTTGATTATAGTGGTGAAGGCCTCGTGCAGGACCATCCACACTTTTTGAAGGGGTGAATTCAGAGACGTGGTGCACTAAGTGCCACAAGGTCCTCAAACGCCCCTCCGCAGGTTTGTCTTCAGAGTTGTCCTTCTCCTAGACCAGTTGCCATCCAAGGTTATAGAACCCAGTGTCCTGCTATTTACCCATAGCTGGAGGGGAGAAGAATATATATATATATATATATATATATATATATATATATATATATATATATATATATATCGTGGACTCTCCTGATGTTAATATGGAACCCTTTTTACGACGTATGACGGTCAGGCCACTCAATTCCTAGGAACTGACAGCCAGACAACCTACACATGTGATTTGGATATATATGGAGGCACGGGGGTAATGGATAGCGGGTCGAATTGAGGAATCGGAGAACCGAATTCCATCATATTCTTACATTCACTTACGTGCTAATACCCTTGGAAATCCTCTTCTTTTCCCTCCAATATGGGTAAATAGCAGGACAGACTGGTTTCTATAGCCTTGGATGGCAACTAGTTTAGGAGAATTCAAAACCTGCGGAGGGTCGTTTTGTGCACCAGGTCTCTGCATTCGGCTCTTCAAAAAGTGCGGTTGGTTCTGCACAAAACCCTATATATATATTTATATATATATATATATATATATATATATATATGGAAAGCTAGAAATTTTTGTTATTTTTCCCTCCATTGGTTATCATTAATATCAATTAAATATACACGTTAAACCGGTTGTTTTTTTGTTTTGTTTTGTTTTTTTTTTTTTTTTGCCCTTAAAATATATATTAAAATGCCATATAAATCAGGTTTATTCTAGCTATCCTTAAATTTTGTACTACAAAAACTTATATATATATATATATATATATATATATATATATATATATATATATATATATATATATATATATATATATATATATATATAAAGAAAATAAATAATATATATCGTGTGTACATTATTCGGATAATTGATCTTTTCGACAGAGTTATTATTGACAATTAGAAAACGTTCATAAAAGTATATCGTCCACGTTTAATGGATTTATCATTATTCGGATAATTGTCCTCATCTTTCCATTGCCATATTTGAATTACAACTCTTTCTGTCGCTGGTTGTACGCTTTATCCCGGCCATGTTCTTTAGGGTGGTTGTAATGTGGCGAATTGAACCGAATAATGTAAATAATTTATTTTGCTCATTAGACAGATACTGAACTGTTCTAGTTCCACGTTTAATGGATGTAAATAGTTATCTCCTCAGAAATATTAATTTTCCCGACTGAAATGTTCTCCATTAGTCCGAATAATTAAAACCTCATCTCAGAAATATGAACAGATATCATATCGATTTTTTAGCCATTTAGTCCATGTCGCAAAAAAGATGAGTTGTGTATGTTTATGAAATAATGAAAACTTATTATTTTATCCCAAGCCTTTGGGACGATAAAAAAAAAACTGGAAAATATTTTATTTTAAGGAATGTTTTCTAGTTGTCAATAATCCACGGTGGAGTAGTGGGTAGAGCCGAGTTCGAATTCAGAATCCATTACATTCACTTTCGTGCTTATGAATCTCTCTTCTCCCCTCAATGGGCAAATGCTTGGGTTCTATAGCTTTGGACAAAAATGAGGACAATGAATTCCAAAACCTAATGTTTGGGGAAATAGTGTACCATAATATTCATCCAAAAATGGATGGACAGATCTTCACTGAACAAACCGAAATGTTGGGTTCTAGGAAATGAAATATGTCGAATCGCGAGTCCACACACAAAGATGAGGACAACATACACAGTCCGAATAATATATAAATATATATATATATATATATATATATCAGAAATATAGAAATTCCGACAATTATTTTAAGATATGTTTTAAACGACCGAAATGTTGTTTTATAATAATAAATATTATGACAAAGATAAAGGACAATATCTATCCGAATAATGTAAATAATGTACATAATGTGTGACATCATTTGTTTCATCTCAGAAATATAGAGAAAACAGATATCGTCCAGTAAAATATATCCGAAACGCTTTTGCGAAATTGGAAAGCCATTTGACGGTTCGTATAGGATACATCAATTCCTATCGGAGGACGCATTTTTCGGTATGAAATGACATTCAGGCCGGTAAATGTTATTAATACTGTTTATTATGAACAGAGAATTTAC
The DNA here is from genome assembly GCA_903632075.3 of Acanthosepion pharaonis. NCBI lineage: Eukaryota > Metazoa > Mollusca > Cephalopoda > Sepiida > Sepiidae > Acanthosepion > Acanthosepion pharaonis. The sequence goes on from CAHIKZ030001016.1 coordinate 1,126,879, forward strand.
TTAAATATCTATAAAAAAAAAAAAGAATGTATAAGCATAAAAATGTCTTTATATATATATATATATATATATATATATATATCGTGGACTCTACGAAAATGTGTTGAATTGGTGTACTGAAATGTTTTGTTTTTTATTCTAATAGTCATGCACTATAAAATTATAAAATTTGCTAACGGGAATTGTTAAACTTCTCACGTATGACATTTTTAGTAAAACAGTTCTAATAAATTTTCACTGAATAAGAAATAAATGTCATAAGCTGATCGTTGATCGACGCAGGCTCTTGACCCGTTTACGACGTATGAGGGTCTGGCATACGTTAATATTTATGTGGCTAAATGATAACGGCACGTCAGGCTATATGTCGGTTCCCATAAGGGTTACAGGTTCGATTCCTGTCGGAGAGTGGATATTTTATACGAAATTTCTCAAACATTCAAGCCGGTAAATATAATTAATACTGTTTACTTAAAACACAGCATTTAATTAAATAAATTATATCTATAAAAATAACCTATAAACAAAAAATATATTAAATTATTGTCTGACTTAATCCATTTCATAATATATAACAAAAAAATATATTAAATAATTGTCTGACTTAATCCATTTCATATATATATATATATATATATATATATATATATATATATATATATAATTAATATTATAAATTAAAATATGGTTTCTTCGCTTCATAGGAATTACCATGTTTCAAAAACCGAAGCTAAAAACTTCAAAATTTAATTATATCATTAAATTAAAAGCAGTTTAATTGCATAATTAAATTAAAAGCATTAGTTCTGTTTCCTATTCAAGCGAAATGAAGATGAAATAGAACTAATGCTTTTAATTTAATTATATACTTAAATTTTGAAGTTTTTAGCTTCGGTTTTTGAAACATGGTAATTCCTGTGTAGCGAAGAAACCATATTTTAAATCAGTTAATTTATAACATTGATGCTCTGTAAATTGACATTGAGCACTATTTTGTAAAAAATAAAAATATCAATAAGAACACCGGATTATAAATCTTACTGTTCTTTCTTTTTTTATTATTTTTTTTATCCCAACAAGTTTCCTTAAAAAGAACGAACAAGGTTAGTCTGTTTAATTTTTACAATTTTTGGATTAGGTGTTGAGTATTATGGTCGAATTCATGGATAAACTGTCCAAAGTTCATATTTTGCTATTTTTGTTCAAGTACTTTCGACTTTCTCAGTCATTATCAAGAACCGATGTGTTGTCTGTGCGCCAATTTGAATTCCTTTGTCTGCATCATGGTATTCTTTGCGAAGCTGGACGTTTGAAATGGTCTAGCGTGACGTCATGTGTAACGGAAATTGGGAACAAGGCCGTACAAAAATAATTACAATTTTTTTACCTATTAATTTAATTTAAATTTTTATTTTTTTTATTATTATAGTAAAACGTGTATACATTAATTATATCCTAGGCCCTTTTTTTTTTTTTTTTTTTTTTTTTTTTGTAGGCACGGTTTGTGTGTTTAATTTTTATTGTAATTTTACTAATTTTCGGATAAGGTGTTGATTACTCTATTCGACGTTGTGGATAAACTATCCGAAGTTCATATTTAGTTATTTTTGTTAAATATTTTAGACTTTCGCAATTATTCTTAATTGTTATGCGTTACGGCTTTTGGAAATGAGGCCGCAGAAAAAAAAAATTGCGAGTTTTTTTACTTATTAATTTAATTAATTTTTTAGAATTTATTTTTATAATTATAATAAAATATGTGCATTTATGTTATGCATTTTAAGACACTTTTTTTCCTGTGGTGAATGATATTTTATTTAAGGTGGGGTGTTTATTTTGTATAATAATAGTCTTTCCTTGAGTTGGTTGATGTAGAGTATTTTGGTGTTATCTACTAATATTTATCTTATGTTGATAGTAGTACTTTGGTCGTTCATAATGCACTGATCGATGTGTGCACGGATTGCACTGTGTTTCGACAGGGGACAGGTCAATCTGCGAGAAAGTGTGGTGCATGTGTGTCCAATGTAACTATTTAATTTTTTTTATTACTGTTGGAGTTTCAATCTCTTACCTGGCATGAGAATTCGTAGAGAAGGTTACTTTACAGAGGGCAGGATTTATGAGGCCCGGAGTTATTCATGTTTTGTTATTTTTTGTTCAAGTACTTTCGACTTTTGCAGTTATTATCAAGAACCGATGTGGTGTTTATATGGTAGTTAGAATATCTTTGCTTGCCTCTTGGTATTCTTTGGGAAGCTGGAAAGGGTCTAGTGTGTATGACGCCGTGCTTAACAGCAAGGCTGTACAAAAATGCGATATATTTATTTATTAATTTAATTTAATTTTTTTTGTTTTTATTACATTTTTTTATTTTATTTTATTTTTTTTTATTATCATATTGATAAAATATATGCGCGCATTAATTATATCATATGGACTTCAAGATACCCTCTCCTGTGATGAATAATGTTTTATTTAAGGTGGGATGTGTATTTTCTATAATAATAGCTTCTAGAGTTTTGAGTTTTTCCTTGCCTTGGGTGGTGTAGAGTATTTTGGTGTTATCCACTAGTATTTGTATTATGTTGATTGTTGTACGTTGATCATTCATGTGCTGATTGATTTGTGCATGAATATATATATATATATATATATATATATATATATATATATATATATATATATAATAATAATAATAATAATAATAATAATAAGAAGAAGAAGAAGAAGAAGAAGAAGAAGAAGACGGAGACGGAGACTTTAATTATCCATTTTGTCTATAATTTTTATTTCGTGAACACCGAGATGTTCAACTCATCAGAACGAAAACCTTCTCCGCAAAAATCACAAAAATCCCCGCGAATGTTTTTTGGTTGCCGTAGTATATATATATATATATATATATATATATATATATATTCCTTATTTCACCCCAAACAAATCCGTGAAGCCACTAAGACGCCACTAAGACGCCACTAAGACGCCACGAATTACTGAGAGTAAAAGAAACTGAGAAAACTTTGAGGAATTAGGACAATAAAATAACAGACTTTTTAGGGGACAGAAGATGACGACTGATGTATTTACATTTTTTGAAGATCGTAGTTGAGAGGAAAGCAAGAATCCAGAAGGCAATTCCACAGGCGAGAAGTGTTAGAGAAGAAACCAGAGCTCTCCCTGGATTTATATCCCTCTACTCCTTACTAATGGAATACGAACTGAAGGATAGCGGTGCATGACAATGTATGCAGCGTTGTGGCTCCTATCTGGGGTGGTTAGACTTGGGGGAACTAAGGAATATAGCTCGTTTGAACATTTCCCATGGAAATAGCGATAGAGTTGCCAGGGGCTTGACCCGTTTGGCCCGGGGGAAAGGGGTTGTAAGATAGAGAACAATTCATCACCCACACGTTTTTGAACTCTATCAAGATTGGAAAATGGAGACCCGGCAACTCCAGACCATATATGGTAGCAGTACTCCATTTTCGGCCAGACCCGGCTCTTTTAAAGGTAGAAGATTAGCAGGAGTCATGTACTTACTGTAGAGATAGATAGATAGATAGATAGATAGATAGATAGATAGATAGATAGATAGATAGATAGATTATGAACAGACTGAGATAGATAGATAGATAGATAGATAGATAGATAGATAGATAGATAGATAGATAGATAGATAGATAGATTATGAACAGACTGAGATAGATAGATAGATAGATAGATAGATAGATAGATAGATAGATAGATAGATAGATAGATATGAACTGACTGTGATCCGTAGAAATGAATTGACAGATAGGTAGATATGAATAGCCTGCGATAGATAGATAGATAGATAGATAGATAGATAGATATGAACATACTGAGATCGGTAAAAATGAATTCACAGATAGGTAGATATGAATAGATAGATAGAAAGATAGATATAAACAGATAGATAAATAAATAAATACATAGGTATACAAATAGATAGATAGATAGATTAGATAGATACTTACTGTAGAGATAGTGTACTTACTGTAGAGATAGATAGATAGATAGATAGATAGATAGATATGATAGACAGATAGATAGATAGATAGATTATGAACAGACTGAGATAGATAGATAGATAGATAGATAGATAGATAGATAGATAGATAGATAGATAGAACATGATTTCGATAGATTGAACCCCTTAACACGACGATTCAGTTATTCTTTTGTTTAAAGAAAAATGAAATAAAAAAAGGAGCCTGTTTTTCGCCGTTTCAATGTCTCCGCTCTACTCTGTCCTTTTATTTCGTGGTCAGATCTGTTCTTCTTGTTAAATCAATATTTTGCACCGTGTGTTGTAGCGTGGTTATTTCATTTGATTGCCATACCCGCTAGCCGCGCTAGAGAGCTCGGATATCATTGTTTGCAAAGGCAAGCTTCCACGTCGTCGAAGCTTGACGACGCTCTGACCCTGCCGACTACTGCCCCTGCCGCTGCCACTGCTACTACCGACAATTCCCGGAGAGCTGTTGCTGTGTGCACAACCTACACATAACACAGCAAACATACTCTCATGTACATGCGTACACGACTACCTGATACAATCAACAATAATTTTAGAAAGGTCGATTCTTCAATAAAAGTATTTACAAAGAAAGCGTAACTCGACTGAGTTACGCTTTCTTTGGCACAAGGCTATATTTCTGGAGTGCCCGTGACAGTCGAGCTTACGGTACTAGAGAATTATTATTATTTCGAAGTGCTTCTGTTGTTCTAAAAGGCAAGTTTAAGTGAGGGAAAAGAAGTAAAGTAATATTTCTCTCATTAAAATTGGCCTTGTGTCACTCGTACCCTCTTCGTGGGGAGGCAAATTTTTATCAGTACTGGAGTAAAGGTTATTAACAACACATCTTGATAGATGTTCAATAAAGGAGTTCACAATGTTCAGAACGGAACACGGGATTAGTTTCTGATGACCGTACACAAGCCTGTTACCGGACACGATGATTAGCAGGGAAAAATAAACTAAAAATTACTAATTAATTTTTTTTTTTAAAAAAAGCTGCAGCTCATGAACATTTATTTCTTATTCAGTGAAAATTTATTAGAACTGTTTTACTAAAAATGTTATCCGTGAGAAGTTTAACAATTCCCGTTAGCAAATTTTTATAATTTTATACTGTATGACTATTAGAATATAAAACAAAACATTTCAGTACACCAATTCAACACAATTTCAGAAAGTTTTGGATATAAAACTTTTTTTTATATGCACTGTCCATTCAGGCTTTTGGTGATCATGGTACTCCACAACTTCCTATTTTTTGTGGCTCTAAGCAATGTTTGTTCTTTTACTACTCCCAATGCCACTATTTTTATTCATTTACAAAAGCTACAAAGCGCCTCTTAGTGTCATGTGAGTGTCGAATTCTACAAGCCCACCTTTCTCAGAACGTATCCTAGACGTTTTAACTGTCATTTTTTTTCTGATTCGAGTATTATTTGGTTCTCATTTTCGAAAAAAAAAATAAGCAGTTTTACACACTGGACACTCTAAAATGATAAGCCAATTTTCAATATCGTCTATCAGATAAAAAATAGCAACTTTTCACACTAGACTATCCGTAATATTTAGCAAATATCTCACGTTTTATTATACGAAAAGAGCTTTCTAGTTACTCATATGTTCCGTCTATGGAATTCTGAGAATTATTCTGTACAACCACATCTCTTTTGGCCCAAGTCTCCTCTTCATCTGTAAGGAAAATTGTCCAGCATTCGCTGCTATATAGGAGGATTGGTATACTTATGAATTCAGTACTTTTATCTTCTGAAATATTTTTCTTTTTTTAATATTTCGTTTAATCTTTCCTTTTTCCAAAGAGCGTTCAGATGTTGTTGTCGTATAGAATGAATATTTATTTACTATTCACAGTGAAGATCGAACTTCCATGCGAGTGATCTACGAAATTCTCCCACTAAATATTACACAAAGGTCGAGGTGCCCCAGCATTAGATTAAATTGGCCCAGGTCGACAACTGTATAGATTAGCGTTTCCTAGCCCCTTTTTATTGCTTCGGTGAGCACTTGTAGAATAACTAAAATTCTGAGGTGCACTTTAAATTCTAATAGGGATAAATTAGTCATGAAATCTGAAAATAGGAAAATAATGAAGCAGTCTCCTGAAATAAGCATTTATTTTTAAAACATTACATCGTATGTTTAAGTATGCTTGTGTGAAATCTACGATTGATGTGCTTCGGCAATTTTGGGAATGTTAGGCCTTATATGAGATAAACATATTCTTCTTTCCTCATCAAGGCATTTAATATTTGATCTGTTTTCGCATTTAATGTGGGTAAGTGCAGAAAACGCTATTTCACAGAGGTATGATGTAGATAATTGCAATAAAATATTCAATGCTTTATTAGCTTTTGTTGAGAGATATTCTTCTTTTAATGGAAATCCTAGATAGGTGATCGCATGGGAATACCAGGTGATGTAAGCTTGGATGTGCGGGTGGTGTAATGGCTAATGACTCGGAATTGTTAATCGGAGAACCGAGTTCGAATTTCAGTTGGGTTCGTTAGATTCGCTTACGCACAAATACCCTCTTCGACTCTTCTCCTTCCAGCTATGGGTTAATTAGTAAGATTAAATAATTATTAATTAGTATCACTAAATCATTATTATTTCAAAATAATTCTAATAATATTTCCTGGCTTAAGCCGTAAAAAAAAATAAATATCAATAAATAGTAAATTTAATGGAAACTAGCAGTATAACTCGTCAACGCCCGTGTGTTTCATTAATGGGAATTTTTGCCATTCAATTGGAGCAGTTTAAGTTTAAAGTCAGCCCACCCGAAAATATTAGTAACAACAAATGCAACTTAGGCACATCCCCAAATAGGGGGGTAGCAATTTGAATCGGGGGTGGCCCTGAAAAGAGCCGTTTTTGCGTTCTTAATCTTACAAGGAAGGAATCTCTTCCATGGACGGTCATAATAATAATATACAATAATTTTTATTCATGATATAATTTTTTTTATAATTCTAAAAATCTTTTCTTTTGTGTTAGATTTCAACTCTCTAAATTGATTGCATGCTGTTTTTTTTTACAGACATTAAATTATGCCTTTGATTTTTGCACAAAGTGTAAAAAATCAGTTTTTTTCGATTTTTCACCTTCAAGGTTGTAATTTTTTTTCCAGCCAATTTGGACACAAAACCGGTACTGATGAATTATCGATCAAACAAAAAAAAATTTCATCGCTCACACACACACACACACACACACACACACACACACACACACACACACACACACACACACACATTTTGAGAATTATAGATATAGATCCCAAACTGATCAATGGAGACCTCTTTATGCTTGAATCCTAAGCAATGATCACCAGATATAGTGACCAGCTCCTCTTTGTTGTGAACGATAAGCCAACCTTAAACCAATGGAGGCCATGTGATTGGTGGCTCCAACTTTTTAAAAATACGGATTTTTTTTTAAACATAAAAAATAATTCGTAAACATCTCTTCGGTTAATTTGGAGCTTACCTAGTTACATTTCAGGGCACATTTAGTGCACCAGCTGAGTTAACACTAGTATAGATAAAAGTGAATTTGAAGTGACTACACTGAAGTAATGGCCTGCTAGATTAGTTTTGAACGAAATACTTTTGGTTTGGTTTGGTTTACCGCATATCAACTTCAATGGGTTATAAGATTTTTATTGCTGGTAATATTTTTTTCAAAAATGTATTGATGGTAATAATGTATTGCCGGTATTAATTATTTACAAAAATGTATTGTTGATAATATTTTTTTCTCAAAAGTGTATTGCTGGAAATTTTTTTTTCTTCAAAAATGTCGGTAAAAAAAATTTCCTGCAAAAATGTATTGCTGGTATTAAAACCTATTTTTACACTTTAATAGTATTTTGATCCCAGTTTGGTGGTTAACTATTTACCCATAGTTGGGGCCCTAACAGATGCTATCACCCCAGGTGGGGGTTGACCTTTGAACACCAGCAATTAAGAGGTGGTTCCACGTTCCTCAAAACCTTCTGATCAGAGGCCTTGCAGTTGGACGTAGTTTATCGTCTTACCCAGAACGCGGATCTAGTTTATCGTCTAACCCAGGACTTGGATCTAGTTTATCGTCTTACCCAGGACGCGGGTGTAGTTTATCGTCTTACCCTGGACGCGGGTGTAGTTTATCGTCTTACCCAGGACGCGGGTGTAGTTTATCGTCTTACCCAGGACGCGGGTGTAGTTTATCGTCTTACCCTGGACGCGGATGTAGTTTATCGTCTTACCCAGGACGCGAATGTAGTTCATCGTCTTACCCAGGACGCAGATGTAGTTTGTCGTCTTACCCACGACGCGAATGTAGTTTATCGTCTTACCCTGGACACGGATGTAGTTTATCGTCTTACCCAGGACGCGGATGTAGTTTATCGTCATACCCAGGACACGGATGTAGTTTATCGTTTTACCCAAGACGCGGATGTAGTTTATCGTCTTACACAGGACGCGGATGTAGTTTATTGTCTTACACAGGACGCGGATGTAGTTTATTGTCTTACACAGGACGCCGAAATGACAGGGAAAATTTAATGTGTGTTTATAAGAAATTATGCGCAAAAGTCTCACATTCTTCTATCCGAAATGATTATTTCATTTTGTCATTCGGCTATCCGATCTGATATGCAAAATTTTCATGAACATTTCCCACTGCTGAACCATAAAGAAAATTTTCTCCATTATCTGAGTATTTTTTGATGTGGACTAGTCTTAATTAATAAGCATATTTCATATTCGTCTATCCGAAGGAAATAGCAAATATTCCTCAGTGGCAGTAGCGGAAATAACAAAAGAAATTTCATGGTGGTCTCTCTCAAATGATAAACCCATTTTCATTATATTCCACCCGTAAAATAAGCAAATTGTCACACTGTAATATTCATAATACTTACTAAATATCCGTATTCGTCTCTCCAGAAAAGTTACATTTTTACACTGTATCATCAGAAAAGGTAAGAAAAAATATGGGATCATCAAAATTGATACATTGATTGATTCGTTTTTACGGCTTATCAACCCTTTGCAGGTTATTTAAACTCAGGAAACATTTTTAGATTGTAAGATTGGGGAAAAGGTTGATTTTTACCTTTCCGAAAAGTATTTGCGCGTTAGTGAATATAACGACCCCAACGGGAATTGGATTAACAATTCGGAGCCATTACCCGGTACACTACCCGCACATCCAAGTTTACAGCATTCCCAAGTGATCACCCATCGAGGTATTGACCAAGTTAGACGTTGCTTAACTTCGGTGATCGTACGAGAACCAATGTTTCAATATGATGTGGCTGTAACCTCAAAATTGATATGAGTGTTTTCAAACAACACTATTCGCATTATAAAACCAATTTTCAAAATTAAACTATACGAAATAATAAGCGAATTTTCACATTCTCAGGTCAGACAGCAGACATTGCTAACAAGTTACCTGAGACTGGATAAAGTCCAGGGAAAATTAGATTCATGCCATTCACAAAAGTTTATTTTCATTGATTCCGAATATATATATTAAAAACACTAAAATTTAGGAAAATCAAGTTTTGCTTACCATACTAACACCGAGTTCAAGACAATGCCTCTGATAGTTGAAAATAATTGAATATTGCAGTTAGAAAAAACATGACTTTTATTTATGACTTTTTATTCATGACTTCAATCTCGATATACAACTCATTCGGAGATGGCAAAATGTTATGTTATAAGAAAAAGATAATTAGATCTTAATTCACATTTTCATGGACAGACCTTGTCGGTGGAATTTAATAAAACTTCTTTGGGTGAATTCTTGCTGCCTAAATAGACTTTATTTAAATTACACACACACACACACACACACACACACACACACACACACACACACATATATATATATATATATATATATATATATATATATATATATATATATATATATAAAATAATATATCCCAAAATGTATGCCAAATATGAAAGAAAAAGAAAAAATCATTAAATCACATCAAAATCGGTCCAAGTTATTGGAACACCTTTATATATATATATATATATATATATATATATATATATATATATATATATATATATATATATATATATATATATATATATATATATATATATATATATATATATATATATATATATATAAAGGGTGTTCCAATACCTGTGAATTAAGTTTAAGCGTCTAATGACAGTTTTTCTTTTCTTTCAGATTTGGTAGAACATTTTTGGGCAATATTATTTTTCATACATAATTGCCATGACTTAAATAACATAATCCAATAGAGAAATAAATAAATTTTTCACCAATAGGACTGTTATATTTACTGCGGACTTTGATCCGTCTTAATGAAACATCCTTATATATAATCCATCTTAATGAAACATCCTTATATATAATCTGTCTTAATGAAACACCCTTATGCGTATGTGTGCTTATATATATATATATATATATATATATATATATATATATATATATATATATATGTAAATTAATTAAACGTGTGTGTTTTGTTAAGTTCTTTGTAAAAAGATAGCTAATAAAACAAAAACACACCGTAGCGCTATCAGGCTTTCATGTGTGGATCGTAAGGCAGTAAAAGTTTAGACATTCTTATCTTCTATTTGCCATAATACGCTTATATGTGTACCGCAGATAGAGGGAACATTTGCATATTATAATAACAAGCTAACGTATTCTTCTTTGGTTCATATCTTGCCAGAAGAATTTTTCTTATATGTTTGCAATTTGTCCTTACCCAGTATCTTGCATTCAATAACATCATCATCATCTTGCGGCCTCAGCCGAGATTGAACTCACCAATACTTTGATTGGTGTAGTTCAAATAGCTGAATTCTTGATGCTTCGCTAGGGCTATCAAGGGTGTTTTTTATCGTGACACCAACACTAAATGGATTGCCAACCAAGGCTCAGAGAGACTCCATTCACCCTCATCTCTAAGAGCAGGTTTGAATTCAGAGTTTTCCTTCTCCTAGACTAGTTGCCATCCAAGGCTATAGAACCCAGTCTGTCCTGCTATTTACCCATAGCTGGAGGGAGAAGAAAGAGGATTCACACCTTTCCCAAGGGTGTTAGCACGTAAATAAATGTAATGGATTCGACTTCAATAACATACCTTAAACCTTTGTGCTTTGACTACCGGTTGAACGGTGGTAGAGAAAAATTACTTAATGCCCAGCCACTGGTTGAACGGTGGGTAAACACTTGTAACTATTTTTATATCTACCTTGAAACATTGCATACAAATTATTTGCGAATTATGACTTAGGAGCTCATGGCAATTGTGCAGGAACGCGGAGCTCAAAGGGTTAATTTGGTTATTTTACAATCGTTAATATTCTCCCCTGGCATATTCTGAAAACAGGGTTTCCTAAACCCAAAACCCAAACTGGTTTCATTGTATCCCGTTTTACAATAGGCCTTTTAATATCTGTTAACATTGTATCCGGAAGAAGCATGTAACGTAGAACTAAAACAATCTACCCCGGGGGGCGAAATAAAGGGTTCAGTTCGAAATTCCAATCACCTGAAGAAGGCCAGAACGTACAACGGCCGAAACATTGTGAATATAGTAATGAAGATGAGGATAACAGTCCGAATAAGGTAACTAATATAATCATATATGCCTCATCTTAGAGATATAGACAGATATTAAAAGGCCTATTCTAAAATGGGATACAATGTAGACAGATATTAAAAGGCCTATGTTAAAATGGGATACAAAGTAGACAGATATTAAAAGGCCTATTTTAAAATGGGATACAATGTAGACAGATATTAAAAGGCCTATGTTAAAATGGGATACAAAGTAGACAGATATTAAAAGGCCTATTTTAAAATGGGATACAATGTAGACAGATATTAAAAGGCCTATGTTAAAATGGGATACAAAGTAGACAGATATTAAAAGGCTTATTCTAAAATGGGATACAATGTAGACAGATATTAAAAGGCCTATTTAAAATGGGATACAATGTGAACAGATATTAAAAGGCCTATTCTAAAATGGGATACAATGTAATTAAAAGGCCTATTCTAAAATGGGATACAATGTAGACAGATATTAAAAGGCCTATGTTAAAATGGGATACAAAGTAGACAGATATTAAAAGGCCTATTTTAAAATGGGATACAATGTAGACAGATATTAAAAGGCCTATGTTAAAATGGGATACAAAGTAGACAGATATTAAAAGGCTTATTCTAAAATGGGATACAATGTAGACAGATATTAAAAGGCCTATTTTAAAATGGGATACAATGTAGACAGATATTAAAAGGCCTATTCTAAAATGGGATACAATGTAGACAGATATTAAAAGGCCTATTTTAAAATGGGATGGGGCCTATTCTAAAATGGGATACAATGTAGATAGATAAAAAGGCCTATTTTAAAAATGGGATACAATGTAGACAGATATTAAAAGGTCTATGTTAAAATGGGATACAAAGTAGACAGATATTAAAAGGCCTATTTTAAATGGGATACAATGTAGACAGATATTAAAAGGCCTATGTTCAAATGGGATACAATGTAGACAGATATTAAAAGGCCTATTTTAAAATGGGATACAAATGTAGACAGATATTAAAAGGCCTATTTTAAAATGGGATACAATGTAGACAGATATTAAAAGGCCTATTCTAAAATGGGATACAACGTAGACAGATATTAAAAGGCCTATTTTAAAATGGGATACAATGTAGACAGATATTAAAAAGGCCTATTCTAAAATGGGATACAATGTAGACAGATATTAAAAGATATTTAAAAAGGCCAATATAGTCAGATATTAAAAGGTACTATTCTAAAATGGGATACAATGTAGACAGATATTAAAAGGCCTATTTTAAAATGGGATACAATGTAGACAGATATTAAAAGGCCTATTTTAAAATGGGATACAATGTAGACAGATATTAAAAAGGCCTATTCTAAAATGGGATACAATGTAGATAGATATTTAAAAGGCCTATTCTAAAATGGGATACAATGTGTAGACAGATATTAAAAGGCCTATTCTAAAATGGGATACAATGTAGACAGATATTAAAAGGCCTATTTTAAAATGGGATACAATGTAGACAGATATTAAAAAGGCCTATTTAAAAATGGGATACAAAGTAGACAGATATAAAAAGCCTATTCTAAAATGGGATACAAAGTAGACAGATATTAAAGGCCTATTCTAAAATGGGATACAATGTAGACAGATATTTATTTTAAAATGGGATACAATGTAGACAGATATTAAAAGGCCTATTTTAAAATGGGATACAATGTAGACAGATATTAAAAAGGCCTATTCTAAAAAGACAGACATTAAAAGGCCTATTTTAAAATGGGATACAAATGTAGACAGATATTAAAAGGCCTATTTAAAATGGGATACAATGTAGACAGATATTAAAAAGGACTATTCTAAAATGGGATACAATGTAGACAGATATTAAAAAGGCCTATTTTAAATGGGATACAATGTAGACAGATATTAAAAGGCCTATTTTAAAATGGGATACAATGTAGACAGATATTAAAAGGCCTATTTTAAAATGGATACAATGTAGACAGATATTAAAAGGCCTATTTTAAAATGGGATACAATGTAGACAGATATTAAAAGGCCTATTTTAAAATGGGATACAATGTAGACAGATATTAAAAGGCCTATTCTAAAATGGGATACAATGTAGACAGATATTAAAAGGCCTATTTTAAAATGGGATACAATGTAGACAGATATTAAAAGGCCTATTCTAAAATGGGATACAATGTAGACAGATATTAAAAGATTCTAAAAAAATGGGATACAAAGACAGATATTAAAAATGGGATACAATGTAGACAGATAAAATGACAGATATTAAAAGGCCTATTTTAAAATGGGATACAATGTAGACAGATATTAAAAGGCCTATTCTAAAATGGGATACAATGTAGACAGATATTAAAAGGCCTATTCTAAAATGGGATACAATGTAGACAGACATTAAAAGGCCTATTTCAAAATGGGATACAGTGGAGACAGAGATTAAAATACCTATTTTACAATGGGTTACAAAGTAGACAGATACTAAAAGGCCTATTGTAAAATGGATGTAGAAGGCCGGAGAGTACAACGGCCAAAACTTTGTGAATATTGCAATCAAGATGAGGATAACAGTCCAAATAATCTAAATAATACAAGTACTTTTTATATGTTTTGATACTGAAATATTGTTGTAAAATAGATGGAAGATGAAAAATAGTTAGCTTTTATTATATTATATTCATTATATGTATCATTTCCGGTGTAAATTAATATTACCACAAAATATTACAGGTACGTGTCACATTGAGAAGAAAAATGCCAGTCCGCCATATTTAGAGAAGCACTGTACTAGATGACCCATAAACTCGTTGGACTACATCGAAACACAAATGAAAAACCCCAAAATTGCCTTAATGCAAATATATCCTGATTTGATGTATGAAAATAAATTATTTTTCGAGAGCAATAGAAATATGTTCTACTTCTTTGCATTAAAAGAGAAATTTCTACCATAAAATGTACATTGAATACAAAATTAATAATTAATACTATAGACAGAAAAGAAGGTTTATTGTTCCACTGAGCTTTATAGTTGACACATTGCGTGAAAATTTGGAGAAATAGCTTACAATAATAAGCATATATTTTTTATTATACGTACTGGTTTCTTCCTTGTATTTATTTCAAAATACATAAGGGCAGCAAATCAGCGTGAACCGATTTATTTATTTACCATCAAGTTATATGACATATATAGCCTCTTCACCTTCCAAGTACTTTACAAAAATCTTCTAATGGGGTGCAGTGAATTGCATAAATATATGTTGTGTTATGCATATTTAAATTCATTTAAGAGTGTTGTTATAATGTATTGTGAATGTTTATTATAAAATTTTAATTCATATTTAAAGGCAGTCGAAAAAAGATTATTGTTCCACTGGAGTTTCGTAGTTAACACACTGTGGGAAAAATATGATGTAATATCTTAAAACAGGTGTAGTCTTTTTTCAAAGTAATATGTGTATTTTTTATTAATTAATAATACGAAAAAGATTTTCTGGTCCCAAAACAAATGAAAAATACCAAAAACGCATTAATGCAAATATATCCTGATTTGAAGTATGAAAATACATTATTTTACGATAGCAATAGAAATATGTTTTACTTCTTGACATTAAAAGAGATATTTCTTCCACAAAATATACTTTGAATACAAAATTAATATTAAACACAGTAAAAGAAGGTTTATTGTTCCACTAGGATTCATAATTAATACATTGTGTGAAAATCTGAGGTAACGGCTTTAAGCAGGTGTAGTCTTTTTTTTTCTTTTTATCAATTATTAGTTAATAATAAGTAAAAAAAGTTTTCTCAAAAATGAATTAAAACATCAAAAACGCCTGAATGCAAATATATCCTGATTGAAAGTATGAAAATAAATTATTTGACGATATCAATAGATATACATGGTTTTATTTTTTTTTTTATATTAAAAGAGAAATTTCTTCCATAAAAATGATACTAAATAGAGTAAAATAAGTATTATTGTTACAGTGAGCCGTATAGTTAAAATTTGGAGTAATAGCTTAAAACACGGGAAGTGCTTTTCAAAATAATAAATATATTTTTATTATACCACGTCTAATGATAAAATGTCCCAAATCCTGTAACAGCAAAATTGTCCAATTGTTAGATTAAGATTTCAACCATTGTATCTTAGAAATGATTAAAGATATCTTACTGGAATCCTTAGAGTTTTTTATAACACTATTGGACTCTACTTTGAACAATAAGGATGTCTTTAGCTCTAAGTTGAAATGATGATCCCTCTTCCTGTTGTGACCTCCTGATCCAGTTTTCATCTCTGCTATTCCCTCTTTTTTAAGCTTATTCACCGTTCTCTTGATGGTTCTTGAATGAACTTTGAAGACGGAAGCCAGAATATGAATGTTAGTACCATTTTTAAAGACCTGAATGATATTTTTCCTTCTCCGTTGCTCAGTTGGGATAACATAAAACGATTTTAAACTGTCATAACTGAAACTCCTCTCTCATGTGCCAAATGTCTTATGGATTGAGTTGGATCTTTTCTAATTGATCTCTTTAGTTTTAAGTTGAAATGATGACCCCCTCTTCCTGTTGTAACCTCTTGATCCAGTTTTCCTCTCTGCTATTCCCTCTTTTTTAAACTATTCACCATTCCCTTGATGGTTCTTCAATGGACTTAGAAGACGGAAACCAGAGTATGAATGTTGGTACCATTACTGAAGTTCACCATTGCTCAGTTAGGAAAACATAGTGAGGTTGACACAAAACAATTTTAACGTGGTTTCTTTTCATCTGAATAACTGAAATGGTTTTTAAGTGATTCTTATGGCAAATAGTCACAAAATAGCTAAACCTCTCATGTGAAAACCTAGAAAAAAGAAACTGAATTGGTTTAGCGTTTTTTAGATATTAAAGTTTTTGTGGGATGGATACACGGTGCTGTTACACGATTTGGACAATTTTGTTGTTACACCGCTATATATTACACCGCGACATTACTGTAATTATTGAACAATATAGTTCATGCCACTTTGACAGAAAATTTACCAGTAAAAAATTCGTATATCACCATATTTGTACATGAACGCACAACAGTAAAAAATTTAAAATCAAACTCAGCGTTGCTACTGCGCGCTCCAAAAACAATAACTCATTTCCAATAGCATTTTCGGATACAACAATACACATATTTTCGTTGTCCTCTTATTACTAAGAGAAAAAACAAGAACAACATCTATTCCATACCTGAAGGTGTCTGTAGGAACAGACGAAAGCTTGTAGTAAAAATAAGAACGAATACGGCAGAAATTTATAGAAACAAGGATCATTTCATTCATAACGGATTCGGAGGTTTTTATATTATATGAATTGTTTGTGACGATGGATTTCTCGCCAATTAAATCATTAACCTTTGCATTTGTTTTTGTGTGAATAATTATATGAATATATATATATATATATATATATATATATATATATATATATATGTATATATATATAATTTAAGACATTTTCTTTTTATAATTGTCGGACTTTGTCTATTTCATAATACATATATATATATATATATATATATATATAGGAAAACTTTCCAACACTGTTGGACTATATTTTGAGCAATAAGAATGTATAATTACTGTCTAAGCTTAACAGAAGAATCGTGATGAAATCGATTAGGAACGGAAATGACATGTTCATCATTAATGAATTATAGTTAATGATCGGAAACATATGAAGTATTAAAATAAAGCTCAAATATTTACATATATATTATTCTAGGGTCATTTTCCAATTGATTCAAGATGATCTTCGCCCTCTCTAACCTAGCTTTCTGTTCAGGAATAACAAGCAATAACAGGTTTCACGTACGATTTCATTTTCAAGTTTTTTTTGTTCATTGCTCTTTGGGCTGTCATAGCTGAAACTCCTCTCTCAGATGCCAAATGTCTTATGAATTGAGTTGGATCTTTTTCCAATTTATCTCTTTAGGAAGCCAGAGTATGAATATTGGTACCATTACTGAAGGCCTGAATGATTTTTTTCCTCTCATCATTGCTCTGTTGGGAAGACAGTGGGGCTGATACAAAACAGTTGTAACGTGGTCTCTTTCTAGCTGAATAGATCAAACGATTTTTCAGTGATTCTGAACAAAAATGGTGTCATGATGGCTAAACGTCTTATGTGAAAACCAAGAAAAAAGAAACTCAACTAGTTTAGTATTTTTTTTAGATATAAAACATTTTTGTGAGATGGACAATTATCGCATGGTGTTAAAAGATCTGGACAGTTTTGCTGTTACACCCGGCATATAGTTGTTTCTTGCTATCATTTATTTCAAAATACCTAACGGCAGCAAATCAGCGTGCATTTATTTACCATCAATTCATGTGACATTATATGTCTATATTTCTGAGATGAGGTACACTATTTACATTATTCGGACTATTGTCGCTATATTTATTAATATGTTTCGGCCGCTGTACGCTCTGGCTTTCTTCAGGTTAATTCCCCTCTCCAAGTTCTCCACTGTCTTAACCGGGTATTGAACTCACACTCTTCGGGTCCTGTCACTGGATCTAACTAACGCCTTTATCCACTTTATCTCTTCAGCTTTCAAGTCGTTTATAAAAAAAATCTAATCGAGTGTAGTGAATTGTATAAATATATGTTATGCTTATTTAAAATTATTTAATAATGTTTTTAAAATGTATTATGAATGTTTATTATTTATCACACACATAATATTTGGAATATAATATGCAAGTCTTTGTTTATATACATGGGTTGATATATGAATGTGTATGGAAAAAATACTGAAATTACTATTACAAATGCTGTAAAACAGAAAAAAAAAACAAGAAGCTCTTGTCTAATTTTAATGGAATTTAGCCCATCAGGGGTTAAAGGTACAATATGCTCTTAAATTAGTGGGGGTAATATATATCCTTTAAGCTGTACCTCGGGAAAACATATATACGTACAAGATTAGAGTTTTAGTATTATACAGGTAGACCTATAAGTTCGCACACCACTGCTCTGTCAAAGAATGCCAGAGAGACATCAAATTCACAATTTCAATGCACCTTTTCTTTTATTGACATGTAGAAGTCTTTAACGTCATATTTCATGACGACACACTAGGTCAATGTTTGTAAGTTTGTTGAAGCAAGATATACACTACCCATTAATGGTCTTGCCAAACGTGTGATATCATTTATCTCCCGTCACATATTAATTTAAATTTGCTTGACAGTGAAAGCGGTTCATGGCTGAACTGTCTAAAACAGTATTTCTCAAACTTTGTCACCCATGGCTCACTTTTACTTTTTTAGTGGACCCATAACCTTTCGTGAAAAAAAGCTTATTTTATTTTATTTTTTTACATATAGACCTTCAGAGTGGATGATTTCGCAGGAAATTTCCACCCCCTGCTGATGAAGAGATTAACACAGTTAATCCTTCATTCATAAGTAATCCTTTTATAATTTATATGTTAAATTAATTTTATTATTAATATGATTTAAATATTTTATATTAATTAATTTATATTAATATTTTCTTTTATTAATATTTAAAATTATTATTAATATTTATTATTAATATATGAAATTAATTTATATGATAAATTATAATTTTATACAATTTTCTTTTATATATATATAAGCAGTAAATTCGACCTGCTAACATGGAAGTATCCAAGAATCATTTGAGGTACATAATGATTTATGAGTTCAAGAAAGGAAACTCAGCAGCCGAAGCAGCTAGAAACATTTACTCAGTTTATGGAGAGGAATGTGTGAATGAAAGAACTTGCAGAAGATGGTTTGCAAAATTCAGAGGTGGAGATTTCACCCTTGAAGATGAAGATCGAACCGGACGTCCAGTTGAGTTTGATGAAAAGCTTCTTGAAGCAGCCCTTGAAGAAAATCCTGCTTTATCAGTTGAGGAATTGGCAGTGGTTCTCAGTTCAAACCATACAACTGTTCATCGTCATCTTCAACAACTTGGAAAAGTTCCTAAACTTGGAAAATGGGTGCCTCATGAATTGTCTGAAAACAACCTCGAATCCCGAGTTGACATTCTCGCCAACTTGTTTCTTTTTTTTTTGGATAGACTTGTGACTGGCGACGAAAATGGATCTTTATCGAAATGTTAAGTCGTCGTAGACAGTGGCTTGGTAAAGGGAAGGACCCCAGCCACAGCTGAGAAGGGAACTTCATGGGCAAAAGGTTCTTCTTTTCAATCTGGTGGGATCGCCAAGGAATAATCCACTTTGAATTCTTACCTAATGCAACAATTAATGCTCAAATATACTGTCAGCAATTAGAGCGTTTGAACCAAGCTTTGAGGGACAAAAGACCTGCTCTAGTGAATCGAAAAGATGTGATGTTTCATCAGGACAATGTGCGACCCCACACAGCAAGAATCGGGTCAAAAAAATCGAAGAACTTGGTTGGGAGAAAATTCCTCATCCACCTTATTCTCCAGATCTTGCTCCTTCAGACTACCATTTGTTTCGTAGCTTACAGAATCATTTGGAAGAAACAGCTTTTTTAACACAGGAAGTGGTTAAAACTGACATTTGTGAGTTCTTCGAATCAAAGCCAAAAGAATTTTACAGTAATGGAATTAGTAAGCTTGTTAATAGATGGAAAAAAGTCATAGATAATCAGGGAAAATACATTGTTGATTGAATCTGTAATTAAATGTAACATTTGGTCACTTGATTTCGTTATTCAAAATTCGGACAGAACTTATGCGATGACCTGATATATATATATATATATATATATATATATATATATATATATATATGTGTGTGTGTGTGTGTGTGTGTGTGTGTGTGTGTGTGTCTGTGATGAACTCTATGGTGGAGAGACAGGGGAGAGACAGAGGGGGAGAGACAGAGGGGGAGACAGAGGGGAGAGACAGAGGGAAAGAGAAAGAAAACAGGCAAGA
>CAHIKZ030001016.1:1152500-1202500 GCA_903632075.3 Acanthosepion pharaonis
AATCAAGGAGACGTGGAATTTTAAATACCTGGGAGGCGTCTTGGCAGAGGACGGTAAGTGCGACACTGAGATCCGTAGGCGTATTGGGATGGCCAAGAACATATTCCAAAAGGTGAGCAGAGTACTGCGAGAAATAGCGGCAATACATGTTTATAAAAAATATTACCAACAATACATTTTAAGAGGATGAACCCTAAATGCGATTTGATAGTTGGGAACACTAGATTCAAGCAGACGCGGAAGTTTAAATACCTGGGAAGAGTCTTGACAGAAGACGGTAAGGGCGACACTGAGATCCGTAGAAGTATTGGGATGGCCAAGGACACATTCCAAAAGCTGGACAGATTACTGCGAGACAAGAGGATATCTTTGGTAACATAGAAAAGAATACTAATCTGTTGCGTAATATCTGTCCTCCTTTACGGCAGGCAATGTTGGACGATTTCCTCAAAGATGAAGAAGAGACTCGAAACGACAGAGACGTGGTTCTACAGAAGGATGCTAAGGATATCATGGACCGAGCGTGTGAGCAACGATGAGATCTTAGAGAGGTTGCAAATAAGGAGGAAGCTTATATTTAATATCAGGAAGAGGGAGCTGAAGTTTCTGGGACACATAATGAGGAAGGGGGGCCTGGAGAATCTGATACTCACGGGTCGAATAGAGGGAAACAGAGAGACAAGCAAAATCAAAGGAAGATATACCCAGCGGGCTTAAGCAAGTGGATGACACAACGTGGTTTGGGGGAGGAAGCAGAGGGAAGGAACCTGTTGAGAGCTGCAAGGGATGGAAAGAGGTGGAGAGCCGTGATCGCCTACGTCCTGAAAGGACATGGCACATAAAAAGACAAAATCTCTTCACTCACCATCTTTATATCTTTACTCTTTCTTTCACTATCAGCTCATTCTTTTTACACACTTCTAATTAAAAAAAAAAAAGAAACAGATAAGGTCCCTGAACGGAGGTATCAATGGCCAGCTCTCCGGAACCCTAGAGATGAACGCAGGTGTCCCTAGGGGTCACTCCTTGTACCAATCCTCTTTTTGATCTACATAAATGATCTGCCTAAGAATATACTCAGATTATTTGTAAGCACTTATGCCGATGATACGATTATATATGGGCGTACATCTAAAACTCTCGATGGTCAGAGATTGGCGACTGAACTCTCTTCCGTTCTTGCACAAACTATCCAATGGGGTAAAAACTGGCTGGTTATATTCAATACCTCGAAGACCAAGCTAGTTAGATTCCATCACCGCCGATCTGACCCCAAACTGAAACCACTTAGGATGAACGGATGTCCACTCTGGGAAGCACCGTGCCTCGAAAGACTGTTGGACCTCAAAATCACACTCGACCTCAAGTGGGACTCGTACATACGATCCATTACTAAAGATGCAGGTCAAATGGTCGATGCCCTCTACCACTCCAGTAAGTACCTGACTCCTGCTATACACTACTTTTACAAGAGCTAGATCAGTCCAAAAATAGAGTACTGTTGTCATATTTGGGCAGGAGCTGCCAAGACCTCACATCTCCAAGCCCTTGTGGCAACCCCTTTCCCACAGGTGGGATATGGCAAGCCTCTCGCTGCTTTACCACTAAAGAAAGGATCATTCGCGTTGACTTGATGATCCCGACTATTGTCGATTCCTTTCAGGAGAAAGGACTGACAATTAAGCTGATTCAGCTATGAAGTTCAAAGAAAACCAACTATTTATGCACTTCAAATATTTAAAAAAAAAAAAAGAAGATTTTATTGCTCAAAGAGTAAGGGGTAAACATTCCAAATGTTGGAAAGACCAAATTAACTAGGATACCAATCTCCTCTTGCTCATGACAAAAAGGAAGAACAGAGGTCCTCTCAGGGAAGAACCATGCCTTGAAAGACTGTTGGGCCTCAAACTTACACCTATCCTCAAGTGGAACTCTTACATACAGCCCATTGCTAAAGGTGCAGGTAAAATGGTCGGTCCTCTGTACCGCTCGAGTAAGTGTCTGACTCCCCCTGCTATCTTTTACTAGAAGAGGCCAAAAGTAGAGTACTGTTGTCATATTTGGACCTCAGTTTTTTTTCCTGGTTGTTGTGGACAGAAGCGAGATATTTTGTTGGTTGCTGTTGTCCGTTTAGTTACAAGTAACATGTGTTCTGATTTAAAGCAGGGGTCGTATACTGTAACATCTGTCACAAACAGTCTAATCTATGAGTCTGAGATGTTGAAGTCAATAATCTTTTTCGTTACATTATCTCGGCTATGTCATGTGACACGGTGTTTCATGGGATGTTCAAATCATGTTCATGTGGAGTAACTTTGTGAGTAATTAATGTTACACAAAAGTTCTCCATTGCTATATACTGGAATCATCCACAAAAACACGATCTCTAACGTTTAAAAGGAATTTTTATAGTGAAATTATTCTTCTTAAAGATTTTATTTTAGTTTTAATTCCAAGCTGAGAGATTAAATTTAATATCTCCAATAAACTAAATACTATGCTGTATTTCGAAACTAATTTAAAATTATTGGAAGAATTTGTTTTTTGAAATTTATAAAAAATTTTAATTTGACGTCATTTTTAGCAAAGTATTATAAAAATGTAAATATCTTTATTAAAAATGTCTTCCAAAAATAAAATGTACTTTTCTGAAATTTGACTTGAGGAATATTAGTTGATTTAAAGTATAATTAATCTGATTTGAATCAAATGATTAAAATGTCACAGAAATGCATTTTTTTTTTAACTCGATGGTAGATTGTGTATTTAAGCTGACAGATTTTTTAACAGCTCCATTACAGCCGATGATGGATATATAATTATCTAATGCTGTTCTAAGGGGGTTAACCTAAAAAAAATAATTGAGGAATATAACGGAAACACCTTTTAAGTAATCGGTACTCTTAAAAATTTAAAAACATATTCTCCGAATTTAATATTTTAGAGAATTTTGACTCTAAATTCATTATTGGTCCAGATCTTATTTTCTGTGGGTGTCGCATATGGGCTAGGAAAGTAAAGTCGTTATTCTAGATGAGGACCAATAAGATTACATTCTTTGGATTTTGTTGAGAATCTCAAGATATATAACAGGAGCACCAGACCAGATATGGCAGCAATATTCAACGCACAGACGAATGGTAGATTTATAAATGTGCAAGATGGATTCTGATAAGAAAAACTTTGGCGGAAGGAAAGTAAAGTCGTTATTCTAGGTGAGGACCAATAAAATTACATTCTTTGGATTTTGTTGAGAATCTCAAGATATATAACAGGAGCACCAGACCAGATATGGTAGCAATATTCAACACACAGACGAATGGTAGATTTATAAATGTGCAAGATGGATTCTGATGAGAAAAACTTTGGTGGTGGGAAAGTAAAGTCGTTATTCTAGGTGAGGACCAATAAAATTACATTCTTTGATTTTGTTGAGAATCTCAAGATATATAACAGGAGCACCAGACCAGATATGGCAGCAATATTCAACACACAGACGAATGGTAGATTTATAAATGTGCAAGATGGATTCTGATGAGAAAAAACTTTGGTGGTGGGAAAGTAAAAGTCGTTATTCTAGGTGAGGACCAATAAAATTACATTCTTTGGATTTTGTTGAGAATCTCAAGATATATAACAGGAGCACCAGACCAGATATGGCAGCAATATTCAACACACAGACGAATGGTAGATTTATAAATGTGCAAGATGGATTCTGATGAGAAAAACTTTGGTGGTGGGAAAGTAAAGTCGTTATTCTAGGTGAGGACCAATAAAATTACATTCTTTGGATTTTGTTGAGAATCTCAAGATATATAACAGGAGCACCAGCCCAGATATGGTAGCAATATTCAACACAGAGACGAATGGTAGAGTTATAAATGTGCAAGATGGATTCTGATGAGAAAAACTTTGGCGGAAGGAAAGTAAAGTCGTTATTCTAGGTGAGGACCAATAAAATTACATTCTTTGGATTTTGTTGAGAATCTCAAGATATATAACAGGAGCACCAGACCAGATATGGCAGCAATATTCAACACACAGACGAATGGTAGATTTATAAATGCAAGATGGATTCTGATGAGAAAAACTGGTGGTGGGAAAGTAAAAAGTCGTTATTCTATGTGAGGACCAATAAAATTACATTCTTTGGATTTTGTTGAGAATCTCAAGATATATAACAGGAGCATCAGACCAGATATGGTAGCAATATTCAACACACAGACGAATGGTAGATTTATAAATGTGCAAGATGGATTCAGATGAGAAAAACTTTGGCGGTGGGAAAGTAAAGTCGTTATTCTAGGTAAGGACCAATAAAATTACATTCTTTGGATTTTGTGGAGAATCTCAAGATATATAACAGGAGCACCAGACCAGATATGGTAGCAATATTCAACACAGAGACGAATGGTAGATTTATAAATGTGCAAGATGGATTCTGATGAGAAAAACTTTGGCGGAAGGAAAGTGAAGTCGTTATTCTAGGTGAGGACCAATAAAATTACATTCTTTGGATTTTGTTGAGAATCTCAAAATATATAACAGGAGCACCAGACCAGATATGGCAGCAATATTCAACACACAGACGAATGGTAGATTTATAAATGTGCAAGATGGATTCTGATGAGAAAAACTTTGGTGGTGGGAAAGTAAAATCGTTATTCTAGGTGAGGACCAATAAAATTACATTCTTTGGATTTTGTTGAGAATCTCAAGATATATAACAGGAGCACCAGACCAGATATGGCAGCAATATTCAACACACACAGACGAATGGTAGATTTATAAATGTGCAAGATGGATTCTGATGAGAAAAAACTTTGGTGGTGGGGAAAGTAAAGTCGTTATTCTAGGTGAGGACCAATAAAATTAAATTCTTTTGGATTTTGTTGAGAATCTCAAGATATATAACAGGAGCACCAGACCAGATATGGTAGCAATATTCAACACACAGACGAATGGTAGATTTATAAATGTGCAAGATGGATTCTGATGAGAAAAACTTTGGCGGAAGGAAAGTAAAGTCGTTATTCTAGGTGAGGACCAATAAAATTACATTCTTTGGATTTTGTTGAGAATCTCAAGATATATAACAGGAGCACCAGACCAGATATGGCAGCAATATTCAACACACAGACGAATGGTAGATTTATAAATGTGCAAGATGTATTCTGATGAGAAAAAACTTTTGGTGGTGGGAAAGTAAAGTCGTTATTCTAGGTGAGGACCAATAAAATTACATTCTTTGGATTTTGTTGAGAATCTCAAAATATATAACAGGAGCACCAGACCAGATATGGCAGCAATATTCAACACACAGACGAATGGTAGATTTATAAATGTGCAAGATGGATTCTGATGAGAAAAACTTTGGTGGTGGGGAAAGTAAAGTCGTTATTCTAGGTGAGGACCAATAAAATTACATTCTTTTGGATTTTGTTGAGAATCTCAAAATATATAACAGGAGCACCAGACCAGATATGGCAGCAATATTCAACACACAGACGAATGGTAGATTTATAAATGTGCAAGATGGATTCTGATGAGAAAAACTTTGGTGGTGGGAAAGTAAAGTCGTTATTCTAGGTGAGGACCAATAAAATTACATTCTTTGGATTTTGTTGAGAATCTCAAAATATATAACAGGAGCACCAGACCAGATATGGCAGCAATATTCAACACACAGACGAATGGTAGATTTATAAATGTGCAAGATGTATTCTGATGAGAAAAACTTTGGTGGTGGGAAAGTAAAGTCGTTATTCTAGGTGAGGACCAATAAAATTACATTCTTTGGATTTTGTTGAGAATCTCAAAATATATAACAGGAGCACCAGACCAGATATGGCAGCAATATTCAACACACAGACGAATGGTAGATTTATAAATGTGCAAGATGGATTCAGATTTGAAAAACTTTGGCGGTGGGAAAGTAAAGTCGTTATTCTAGGTGAAGACCAATAAAATTACATTCTTTGGATTTTGTTGAGAATCTCAAAATATATAACAGGAGCACCAGACCAGATATGGCAGCAATATTCAACACACAGACGAATGGTAGATTTATAAATGTGCAAGATGGATTCTGATGAGAAAAACTTTATGGTGGGAAAGTAAAGTCGTTATTCTAGGTGAGGACCAATAAAATTACATTCTTTGGATTTTTTGTTGAGAATCTCAAGATATATAACAGGAGCACCAGACCAGATATGGCAGCAATATTCAACACACAGACGAATGGTAGATTTATAAATGTGCAAGATGGATTCTGATGAGAAAAACTTTGGTGGTGGGAAAGTAAAGTCGTGATTCTATGTGAGGACCAATAAAATTACATTCTTTGGATTTTGTTGAGAATCTCAAGATATATAACAGGAGCACCAGACCAGATATGGTAGCAATATTCAACACAGAGACGAATGGTAGATTTATAAATGTGCAAGATGGATTCTGATGAGAAAAACTTTGGCGGTGGGAAAGTAAAGTCGTTATTCTAGGTGAGGACCAATAAAATTACATTCTTTGGATTTTGTTGAGAATCTCAAGATATATAACAGGAGCACCAGACCAGATATGGTAGCAATATTCAACACACAGACGAATGGTAGATTTATAAATGTGCAAGATGGATTCTGATGAGAAAAACTTTGGCGGAAGGAAAGTAAAGTCGTTATTCTAGGTGAGGACCAATAAAATTACATTCTTTGGATTTTGTTGAGAATCTCAAGATATATAACAGAGCACCAGACCAGATATGGCAGCAATATTCAACACACAGACGAATGGTAGATTTATAAATGTGCAAGATGTATTCTGATGAGAAAAACGTTGGTGGTGGGAAAGTAAAGTCGTTATTCTAGGTGAGGACCAATAAAATTACATTCTTTGGATTTTGTTGAGAATCTCAAAATATATAACAGGAGCACCACACCAGATATGGCAGCAATATTCAACACACAGACGAATGGTAGATTTATAAATGTGCAAGATGGATTCTGATGAGAAAAACTTTGGTGGTGGGAAAGTAAAGTCGTTATTCTAGGTGAGGACCAATAAAATTACATTCTTTGGATTTTGTTGAGAATCTCAAGATATATAACAGGAGCACCAGACCAGATATGGCAGCAATATTCAACACACAGACGAATGGTAGATTTATAAATGTGCAAGATGGATTCTGATGAGAAAAACTTTGGCGGTGGGAAAGTAAAGTCGTTATTCTAGGTGAGGACCAATAAAATTACATTCTTTGGATTTTGTTGAGAATCTCAAGATATATAACAGGAGCACCAGACCAGATATGGCAGCAATATTCAACACACAGACGAATGGTAGATTTATAAATGTGCAAGATGGATTCTGATGAGAAAAAACTTTGGCGGTGGGAAAGTAAAGTCGTTATTCTAGGTGAGGACCAATAAAATTAAATTCTTTGGATTTTGTTGAGAATCTCAAGATATATAACAGGAGCACCAGACCAGATATGGCAGCAATATTCAACACACAGACGAATGGTAGATTTATAAATGTGCAAGATGGATTCTGATGAGAAAAACTTTGGTGGTGGGAAAGTAAAGTCGTTATTCTAGGTGAGGACCAATAAAATTACATTCTTTGGATTTTGTTGAGAATCTCAAGATATATAACAGGAGCACCAGACCAGATATGGTAGCAATATTCAACACACAGACGAATGGTAGATTTATAAATGTGCAAGATGGATTCTGATGAGAAAAACTTTGGCGGTGGGAAAGTAAAATCGTTATTCTAGGTGAGGACCAATAAAATTACATTAGATTTTTGGATTTTGTTGACAATCTCAAGATTTTATAACAGGAGCACCAGACCAGATATGGCAGCAATATTCAACACACAGACGAATGGTAGATTTATAAATGTGCAAGATGGATTCTGATGAGAAAAACTTTGGTGGTGGGAAAGTAAAGTCGTTATTCTAGGTGAGGACCAATAAAATTACATTCTTTGGATTTTGTTGAGAATCTCAAGATATATAACAGGAGCTCCAGACCAGATATGGCAGCAATATTCAACACACAGACGAATGGTAGATTTATAAATGTGCAAGATGTATTCTGATGAGAAAAACTTTGGTGGTGGGAAAGTAAAGTCGTTATTCTAGGTGAGGACCAATAAAATTACATTCTTTGGATTTTGTTGAGAATCTCAAGATATATAACAGGAGCACCAGACCAGATATGGCAGCAATATTCAACACACAGACGAATGGTAGATTTATAAATGTGCAAGATGGATTCTGATGAGAAAAACTTTGGCGGTGGGAAAGTAAAGTCGTTATTCTAGGTGAGGACCAATAAAATTACATTCTTTGGATTTTGTTGAGAATCTCAAGATATATAACAGGAGCACCAGATCAGATATGGCAGCAATATTCAACACACAGACGAATGGTAGATTTATAAATGTGCAAGATGGATTCTGATGAGAAAAACTTTGGTGGTGGGAAAGTAAAGTCGTTATTCTAGGTGAGGACCAATAAATTACATTCTTTGGATTTTGTTGAGAATCTCAAATATATAACAGGAGCACCAGACCAGATATGGCAGCAATATTCAACACACAGACGAATGGTAGATTTATAAATGTGCAAGATGGATTCTGATGAGAAAAACTTTGGTGGTAGGAAAGTAAAGTCGTTATTCTAGGTGAGGACCAATAAAATTACATTCTTTGGATTTTGTTGAGAATCTCAAGATATATAACAGGAGCACCAGACCAGATATGGTAGCAATATTCAACACACAGACGAATGGTAGATTTATAAATGTGCAAGATGGATTCTGATGAGAAAAACTTTGGCGGAAGGAAAGTAAAATCGTTATTCTAGGTGAGGACCAATAAAATTACATTCTTTGGATTTTGTTGAGAATCTCAAGATATATAACAGGAGCACCAGACCAGATATGGTAGCAATATTCAACACACAGACGAATGGTAGATTTATAAATTTGCAAGATGGATTCTGATGAGAAAAACTTTGGCGGTGGGAAAGTAATGTCGTTATTCTAGGTGAGGACCAATAAAATTACATTCTTTGGATTTTGTTGAGAATCTCAAGATATATAACAGGAGCACCAGACCAGATATGGCAGCAATATTCAACACACAGACGAATGGTAGATTTATAAATGTGCAAGATGTATTCTGATGAGAAAAACTTTGGTGGTGGGAAAGTAAAGTCGTTATTCTAGGTGAGGACCAATAAAATTACATTCTTTGGATTTTGTTGAGAATCTCAAGATATATAACAGAAGCACCAGACCAGATATGGCAGCAATATTCAACACACCGACGAATGGTAGATTTATAAATGTGCAAGATGGATTCTGATGAGAAAAACTTTGGCGGAAGGAAAGTAAAGTCGTTATTCTAGGTGAGGACCAATAAAATTACATTCTTTGGATTTTGTTGAGAATCTCAAGATATATAACAGGAGCACCAGACCAGATATGGTAGCAATATTCAACACACAGACGAATGGTAGATTTATAAATTTGCAAGATGGATTCTGATGAGAAAAACTTTGGTGGTGGGAAAGTAAAGTCGTTATTCTAGGCGAGGACCAATAAAATTACATTCTTTGGATTTTGTTGAGAATCTCAAGATATATAACAGGAGCACCAGACCAGATATGGCAGCAATATTCAACACACAGACGAATGGTAGATTTATAAATGTGCAAGATGGATTCTGATGAAAAAAATTTTTGGTGGTGGGAAAGTAAAGTCGTTATTCTAGGTGAAGACCAATAAAATTACATTCTTTGGATTTTGTTGAGAACCTCAAAATATATAACAGGAGCACCAGACCAGATATGGCAGCAATATTCAATGCGCGGACGAATGGTAGATTTATAAATGTACAAGATGGATTCTGACGAGAAAAAACATTCTGACACGACACAGTGAAGCAACTTTACTTGTAGTAGATACAGCTATTGATTCAATGTAGCATATCTAAAAAGCAACAATTCTATGCGAAATATCTCTAGTTGAAAGCATAAATCTATGTACAGACTTCGGAATTAAAGTACGCATAGAGTTTGATAAGCCCCTAAACAAAATCAACCAAACCAATCAACTGGAGACAGCTCATGTGGAATCCATTTTTCTTCCGCTGAAACTTTTCCAATCTTTTCAATTAGCGTTGGGCAGTCATATGACTAACATTAGATTTCTTACTGAGTTCCTCATCCGTAGTACAAAGATTTACGATATCATAAGCTTCCAAATCCTCTAATGACGAAAGAATCAAATTCTAATGGGACTGAATTTGTGATGTCAATTCCTGATGTCGAGATGTCATGTCAGAAAAGTGAATGATATCAAGATGTCTTGTCAAAAATGTGACTGATGTCGAGATGTCAGGTCAAGAATGTGACTCAATTCGTGATGTCAAGCCAGAAAAGTGACTGATGTCGAGATGTCAGGTCAAAAAGTGACAGATATCGAGATGTCAGGTCAACAAAGTGAAAGGTTGGCAATTATAACAAAATATTTATATTGCATTCTTTTATTAAAAATCATTTGCGCTGCATCTTTACAGTAAAAATCATTTGCAATGCATTTTTAAGGAAAAATCATTTGCAATGCATTTTTATAGTAAAAAATCATTTGCTATGCATTTTTATGGTAAATGTTATTTGCAAGTAAAAATTATTTGCTATGCATTTTCATAGCAAAAACCATTTGCATTGCGTTTTCATAGTAAAAATCATTTGCAATACATTTTCAAAATAAAAATCATATTAAATGCATTTTTATAGTAAAAATCATATTCAATGCATTTTTATAGTAAAAATCATTTGCAATGTATTTTTATAGTAAAAACATTTGCAATGCATTTTTATGTTAATAATCATTTGCAGTGTATTTTTATATTAAAAAATCATTTGCAATGCATTTTTATAGCAAAAATCATTTGCAATGCATTTTTATGGTAAAAATCATTTGCAATGCATTTTTATAGTAAAAATCATTTGCAATGTATTTTTATAGTAAAAAATCATTTGCAATGTATTTATATTGTAAATCCCATTTGCAATGCATTTCATACAAAAAATCGTTTGCAATGATTTTTATTGTAAAAAACATTCGCAATGTATTTTTATAGTAAAAATTATTTTAATTATTTATTATTTCTATGGTAAAATCATTTGCAATGCATTTTTATGGTAAAGTCATTTGCAAGTAAAAATTATTTGCTATGCATTTTCATAGTAAAAATCATTTGCAATGCATTTTTATAGTAAAAATCATTTGCATTGCATTTTGATAGTAAAAATCATATTAAATGCATTTTTATAGTAAAAATCATATTAAATGCATTTTCATAGTAAAAATCATATTCAATGCATTTTTATAGTAAAAATCATATTCAATGCATTTTTATAGTAAAAATCATTTGCAATGCATTTTCATAGTAAAAATCATTTGCAATGAATTTTTATAGGAAAATTCATTTGCAATGCATTTTTCTGATAAAAATCATTTTCAATGCGTTTTTATTGTAAAAGTCATTTGCAATGCATTTTTATAATAAAAAATTATTTCTAATACTATTTTTCGCAGCAAACTAATTAATCAGATTAATTAATATTGATAACTTTTAGTATTTGCTGTGTCACTATATATGCAATAATATTTAAAGTAAATGAAAGTTTTTATGGATTATTTAATAACCAATTGCTTCGAGAAGCAGTTATTTTCCTTAATATCTTAATATATTAAATTAAGTGGGTTGAAATAATGTACTATTAAGCTCTCATTAAAATCAACAGTGTGTTAAGAAACACGTTGCTATGTTGATTTACAAAGCATTGCTTCGACTCAAAATTTGTGAGTTGATAAGAGAGAAAAGCATGATAAATATCACACAAGTATAAAAACCAGCAAATAGGTATTTACTTAAATTATATTAGTCCGAGTCTATCTAATTAAAAAACCAAAAAACTAGGACTACAATATTACAAACAAAACAATACATGTGACTTATTTAGAGTGAAGATCATGAGAATTTGAAGTGGTAAAATGATCTCCTTAAGGAAAAGGGGGGGGGTTAGAACAGAAAGACAATCATGTGCAGAAGTTACTGCATTAAGAATACATCTTTTATTCCTAACATAAATAGTTCTACATATATTAAAATTAAAGCTTACTTTTTGTTTTATTATTAGTTATTAGTATAATAAGGTCTACGGTAAGAAGAAATATACTATCCGTGATATAACTTTTATTACAGTCTATTGTTAGAATTGTTGTATTTTATTATTAGTTACTGATGTTAATCTCTTGTACCTAATAAGATCTACGGTAAGAACAAACCTTTTATCCGTCACAGGACTTTTATTACAGTCTATTGTTAGAATTGTTCTATTTTATTATTAGTTACTGTTGTTAATCTCTTGTACCTAATAAGATCTACGGTAAGAACAAACCTTTTATCCGTCACATGACTTTTATTACAGTATATTTTTATAATTATTCTATTTTATTATTAGTTATTGTTGTTAATCTCTTATTGTGCCTAATAAGATCTCACTATTTACGATTATATTAGTAACGTAATATTAATATTATATATATATATATATATATATATATATATATATATATATATATATATATATATATATATATATATATATATATATACGCATACTTTATACGCATATATTTTATCGCTTCAATCGTTATTTTTAGTGGATATGGATAGCACTTAAAAATTTCGTTAATAAGTAATAAAAATATG
This sequence comes from Acanthosepion pharaonis, assembly GCA_903632075.3. Classification (NCBI taxonomy): domain Eukaryota; kingdom Metazoa; phylum Mollusca; class Cephalopoda; order Sepiida; family Sepiidae; genus Acanthosepion; species Acanthosepion pharaonis. The sequence continues at coordinate 1,165,293 of CAHIKZ030001016.1, forward strand.
ACGGAGTAAAAAATAAATCATATAATTTCTTTTTTGGGGGTGGGGGCTGGATACAAAACGCAGCAAGTATGGCTTCCGTGAAAAATCATAAGTGAATGTGATTTAAAGGCAAAATAGAAGATTGTGAAGCTCTTTGTAGCTGAGAGAAAAAATAATAACGTTTGAAGCGCTAAAATAAACATTTATATATATTCCATATAGATGGCCATTCCACTTAAAAAGGAAAAAAAATCATTACCAAGGCTTTTCAATACAAAAAAGTTTTGTGTGTATGTGTGTGTGTGTGTGTGTGTGTGTGTGTGTGTATTGAAAAGCCTCAGTAAGGAATTTTTCCTTCGAAGGTGATATGGGATATTGAGTTTCATTAAATGTAAATTATCTATCTATCTATTTATTTATCAGGTCATCCCATAAGTTCTGTCCGAATTTTGAATAAAGAAAACAAGTGACCAAACGTTACATTTAATTACATATTCAATCAACAATGTATTTCCCTGATTATCTATGACTTCCTTCCATCTATTAACAAGCTTACTAATTCCATTATTGTAAAATCCTTTTGGTTTTGATTCGAAGAACTCACAAATGTCAGTTTTAACCTCTTCCTGTGTTACAAAAGCTGTTTCTTCCAAATGATTCTGTAAGTTACGAAACATATCGGATATGGTAGTCTGGAGGAGCAAGATCGGGGGAATAAGGTGGATGAGGAATTTTCTCCCAACCAAGTTCTTCGATCATTTGTGACGTGATTCTTGCTGTGTGGGGTCGCGCATTGTCCTGATGAAACATCACCTCTTTTCGATTCACTAGAGCAGGTCTTTTTTCCTCAAAGCTTGGTTCAAACGCTCTAATTGCTGACAGTATATTTGAGCATTAATTGTTGCATTAGGTGGTAAGAATTCAAAGTGGATTATTCCTTGGCGATACCACCAGATTGAAAGAAAAACCTTTTGCCCATGAAGTTCCCTTCTCGGCTGTGGCTGGGGTCCTTCCCCTTTACCAAGCCACTGTCTACGACGCTTAACATTTCGATAAAAGATCCATTTTTCGTCGCCAGTCACAAGTCTATCCAAAAAAGGTGAAACAAGTTGGCGAGAATGGCGAGAAGAGCAGATGTCAACTCGGGATTCGAGGTTGTTTTCAGACAATTCATGAGGCACCAATTTTCCAAGTTTAGGAACTTTTCCAAGTTGTTGAAGATGAACAGTTGTATGGTTTGAACTGAGAACCGCTGCCAATTCCTCAACTGATAAAGCAGGATTTTCTTCAGGCTGCTTCAAGAAGCTTTTCATCAAACTCAACTGGATGTCCGGTTCGATCTTCATCTTCAAGGGTGAAATCTCCACCTCTGAATTTTGCAAACCATCTTCTGCAAGTTCTTTCATTAACACATTCCTCTCCATAAACTGAGTGAATGTTTGTAGCCACTTCGGCTGCTGAGTTTCCTTTCTTGAACTCATAAAGCATTATGTGCCTCAAATGATTCTTGGGTATTTCCATGTTAGCAGAGTTTTAATCAAACAAAATTTAATTTTATTGTTCTCTCAAATGAAATTTGATCAGTTTAAATGCATCTAAACATAAAAATATTGTTAAGCTCCATTAGACATTGTAAAATACTCTTTAAATTTCATTCATTTTAACAAAAAGTTAAAATTCAGACAGAACTTATGGGATGACCGGATATCTATCTTAAGAAATTTGAAAATAACAAAATATCATCTTCGACGGTGGATATCATTGTTTCATGTCTGTATAAACACTGAGGTGGGCTCATGTGAGCCGAAAACTTAGAACCAACTTAATAAAAAAATATCCAAATGTTGGACAATCACTAGAAATTAAAACAAACATTCAAACATTAGAACGACTCATGATCAGACATAATAGACATTCATTGTCTGTTATATTTAATATAATATATATATATATATATATATATATATATATATAGAGAGAGAGAGAGAGAGAGAGAGAGAGAGAGAGAGAGAGAGAGATAGGGAGAGACAGATGGACTGAATTCTGGTTTCGGATATTATAAAATAATTTGATTTATGATAACCTCTTATCCTCAGAAACTCCAACTCAGTTCTCTAAAACACATTCGTGTCTTTCCTTAGTTTTGCCGAACCCAGCAGACTCTCTTTCGGCGAAATGCGTCGTTTATAGTCTTTTTAATAAAACACACACACACACACACACACACACACACACACACACACACACACACACACACGTACGCACGCACACACACACACACACGCACATTGAACTATCGTATCCACGTTAAGAGGTTATTTTCTACTATGTGGATAAGAGCCTGACCTCCATGTCTATCTATTGAGGTTTTGTGCTTTCGAAAGTCGGAAAGAACAAGTTTGCACCAACCGAAATATCAGCCAGACCTCTGTTAATAATAACAGGCTTTAAGAAAAAAACAACTCGGCATTTATTATTTTGGTATCTGTCTATATTTCTGAGATGAGGTATTATGTACATTATTTACATTATTCGGAGTATTGTCCTCATCTTTGTCGCCATATTTATTACAACGTTTCGGCCTTTCAGTATCTGTCTATATTTCTGAAATGAGGTATTATATACATTATTTACATTATTCGGACTATTGTCCTCATCTTTGTCGCCATATTTATTACAACGTTTCGGCCTTTCAGTATCTGTCTATATTTCTGAGATGAGGTATTATGTACATTATTTACATTATTCGGACTATTGTCCTCATCTTTGTCGCCATATTTATTACAACGTTTCGGCCTTTCAGTATCCGTCTATATTTCTGAGATGAGGTATTATATGCATTATTTACATTATTCGGACTATTGTCCTCATCTTTGTCGCCATATTTATTACAACGTTTTGGCCGTTTGTACGCTCCGGCCTTCTTCAGGTGGTTGTTATTATTCACATTTAAGTTTTGGCATTTGCATGTGTTCACTAATTGTTTCTGTTTGGTTTGGTTTGTTTTACGGTATATCAACCTCAATGTGTTATTTAACGCGAACAGTTTTTATTTCTGGTCATATTTTTTCTTCAAAAGTCTATAGCTGATAATATCTTTTTTTTCAAAAATGTATTGCTGGTAAGAAATATTTTTTACAAAGTATTTCTGGTATTAAAACCTATTTTTACACTTACATAGCGTTTTTACCCCAGTTTGGGGGCTAACTATTTGCCCATAGTTGAGACCCTAACAGGTGCTACCACCCCATGACAAAGTGGACCTAGGAACACCAGCAATTAAGAGGTAGTTCCCCGCTCCTCAAAACCTCCTGATCAGAGGCCTTACTGTTGGACGTCGTTTATCGCCTTACCCAGGACACCGATCTAGTTTATCGTCTTACCCAAGACGCGGATGTAGTTTATCATCACACCCTGGACGCGGATGTAGTTTATCATCTTACCCTGGACGCGGATGTAGTTTATCGTCTTACCCAGGCCATGGATGTAGTTTATTGTCATACCCAGGACGCGGATGTAGTTTATCGTCTTACCCAAGACGCGGATGTAGTTTATCATCACACCCTGGACGCGGATGTAGTTTATCATCTTACCCAGGACGCGGATGTAGTTTATCGTCTTACCCAGGATGCGGGTGTTGTTTATCGTCTTACCCAGGACGGGGAGGTAGTTTATCTTCTACCCAGGACGGGGATGTAGTTTATCGTCTTACCCAGGATAAGCACATTGATTCTGGGCGTTCGACGAAAAGTAGCAACTACTTCAACCAAAAGACTCAGTCCATTAACATTCCAATATTTTTTCTTTCTTCTTGACATGCGCCTCATTTGGAAAACGTACGACTTATTAACAAAGGCAATCTCAAATGACAAGATTGCTTCATTATTTTCTTTACTAAATTTATTTGCCAGATTCTCCAAGTAAAAAAGAATTAGAGAGAGAGAAAAAAAAGTACTTGTCGCCGCTTTATTACAATTAAACTAATTGCATTTTCAAATAAGTTCTAAACGACTTGATTATCAGGTCTGAATACCTTCTCTTTGCTAACCTTATGAAGGACTTAAGTCATTATTATTCTCGCTATCCACAGCTTCTTTAGCGTCAGGTATAATTAAGAAGAGAAGAAAGTAGAGGTGGACGAAGAGGTGAAAGTAGAAAATAATTGCATCAGTAGTAGTAGTAGTAGTAGTAGTACAGCGAGTAGAAATGGTAGATGTATTTCGTCAGGCTTAATGTTTAATCATTAGTTAAGGTCTTCCTCGTTGTTCGGTTCATTTTTTTCTTTTCTTCTTGTAACTTCGTTTTTTGTTGTTATTTTTTTCTTTTGTCTATTCTTTCTTTCTTTTTTTACTTCTTTCTTTTTTTTACTTTTTTCTTTCTTTTTTACTTCTTATTTTTTCTTCGAATTTTTCGTCTTCGTCTCTTCAATTTCTTCTTCTTCTTCTTCTTTTTCTTCTTCTTCTTCTTTTTCTTCTTCTTCTTCTTCTTACTTTACCCTTCTTTTTTCTTATCATTTTTCTTCTTTCTTTCTTATTTTCTTCATTTCATTCTTCGTATAACTTTTCGTTTTCTCCTTTTCAATTTAGCTTAGTTGTTACTTTACCCGCCCTTTTTCTTCTTACGTTTTCTTTCTTTTTCTTCTCCCTTTCTCGGTCTTTCTTTCTTTCTTTCTTTCTTTCTTGTTACTTAACTCCCCCTTTTTTATTATTTTCCTTCTTATGGTTTCTTTCTTTCTTGTTTTATTTCTTTCTTTTTCTTTCTTCTTTTCTTCTTCTCCTCCTTCTCAATTTCTTCTTCATGTTACTGTCTCCCCTTTCTTGTCTCTTTTTCTTACCTTTCTTTTTTTATCATGTAATTTTCGTCTTTTTTTTTTTTTCAATTTCTTCTTACTTTACTCTTCTTTTTTTTTTTCTTGCCTTGCATTCCTTCGACTTCTGGAAACTTTTCTCTTGTCTCACTTTCTCCTCCCCGCATCTCCCTCCCCCTCCTCCTCATTATTATTATTGTTATTTCATATTTCTTCCCTCACCATGTTTTAATTTTTTTCTTTTTATCTTTCCGCCCCGTTGCTTTTTCTTCTTCCTCTTTTTCTCACCCGTCACATTCTTTCAACTTGTAAATCTTTTTGACATTCTTCTTCTAATCACTTTTTCTTCATCATCATCATCATCATCATCATCATCATCATCATCATCATCATCATCATCATTCTTCGCCTTCCTTCCTTCTTTTTTGTGCTTCTTTTTACTTTCTCTTCTTCTTCGTCTTCCTCTTCTGCTTTTTTGTTCTTCTTCTTTCCTCTTTTTTTCTTCTTCTTCCTCTTCTTTTTTCTTCTTTTTCTTTTCTTATTTTCTTCTTTCTTGATCTTTATTCTTCTTCTTCTTCTTCTTAGTCTTCTTCTTTTTCTTCTTCTTTCTTCTTTTTCTTATTTTTTGTTCTTTCTTCTTCTTCTTCGTCTTCTCCTTTCTTCTTCTTTTTTCTCCCTTTTCTTTTCTTATCTTCTTCTTTCTTGTTATTTTTCTTCCTCTTCGTCTTCTTTTTCTTTCTTCTTCTTTTTTCTTATTTTTTCTACTTTTCTTCTTCTTCGTCTTCTTTTTCTTCTTTTTTTCTTCTTTTTTCTTTTTCTTCTTCGTCTTCTTTTTTCTTCTTTTCTTCTTCTTTTCTTCTTCTTTCTTCTTCGTCTTCTTCGTCTTCTTTTTTCTCCTTATTTCTTATTCGTCTTCTTTTTCTTTTTCTTCTTCTTCTTCTTCTTCTTCTTCTTCTTCTTCTTCTTCTTCTTCTTCTTCCAAACTCTTTGTCTTTTCATCCTCACAATTACTGCCAAAGCCATCTGTTCTTTTTCTTTTTCCTCCTCCTCCTCCTCTTCCGCCTTCCCTTTTTCCTTTTTATCCTTCTTTTCTTAACGCATACCATCATCAGTTTTCTATCACTTGTTTGCCCTAGACTGACCGTTAGCAAAGAAATGTGCGTGGTGTTTAAAACCATAAAATTTAATTTTCCTCTTCAGCAACTTAATTATCGTAGGAAACCATTTCTTGTCCTCATTAGAAATGTATGAAAAAATACGATGGCTTTTGTAAAAAAAAAAGAAAAAGAAAAGAGGTTTCACCAATTCCATCAAGCTGAAACTGCTGTTGCCTCAAAGAATGACGATACGAGAAAACCAATGGCAATATTCACTACGATGTTCAATCAAGTTCATATAATCGAATAACTGATAGAATTAAAAATACATCACACGCGATTAGCTTCAGTTTGAAGTAGGTCCTTCAAGCTATCGGGAAGCTTGTTCAGAATCAATCGTCCCTGATCAAACATTAATTGTATATAAACTCGTCTGCATAGACCCTTTTTTCCCCGCATATATTTGCAAGACGATATTTACCAGCGAACATTTACGCTTCTTACGCTCGGATGGATTAGCAAAGGCAATCTGCAAAGGCCAACTGGAAGGCCAATTGGAAATAGGGCCGATGCGTACTACCATCCCCCACCCACCACCAGGGATTGAGCCAGCTTAATTTTTCCCCTTGGGCAGTGCTTTATGACACTCGCTATCTTATCAATCTTGGCTTTTTTCTACCTTCATTTATATACGTTACAAATTAAACTAAGCACAATTGATTATTAATGTCTATATTTCTGAGATGAGGTATTATGTACATTATTTACATTATTCGGACTATTGTCCTCATCTTTGTCGCCATATTTATTACAACATTTCGGTCCTTCAGTATCTGTCTATATTTCTGAGATGAGGTATTATGTACATTATTTACATTATTCGGACTATTGTCCTCATCTTTGTCGCCATTACAACATTTCGGTCCTTCAGTATCTGTCTATATTTCTGAGATGAGGTATTATGTACATTATTTACATTATTCGGATTATTGTCCTCATCTTTGTCGCCATATTTATTACAACGTTTCGGCCGTTCAGTATCTGTCTATATTTCTAAGATGAGGTATTATGTACATTATTTACATTATTCGGACTATTGTCCTCATATTTGTCGCTATATTTATTACAACGTTTCGGCCGTTGTACGTTCCGGCCTTCTTCAGGTGGTTGGAATGTCGAACTGAACCCGTTATTTCGCTCACTGTTCGAGTTCCACGGGCCATGTTTTAATTGCTGTTAGGTTATCAGTTATCTTCTGTTAATATCCCTCTGCCTTTCCCGGGTTAAGGCAGTGGAAAACGTTCAAAAATGGATAACTGGTAATATTATTTTAAAACATGTATTGCTGGTAATATTTTTAAAAAAAATATATTACTTGTAATAGTTTTTTGTTTCTTTATTCTTCAAAAATTTATTCCTGGTAATAATTTTTTACAAAGTATTTCTGGTATTAAAATCTATTTTTACACTTTTATAATGCTTTTTACCTCAGTTTCTAGGTTAACTATTTGCCCATAGCTGGGACCCTAACAGCTGCTACCACTCCGGGTCAGGGTGGACCTGGGAACACCAGCAATTAAGAGGTAGTTCCACGCTCCTCAAAACCTGATCAGAGGCCTTGCTGTTGGACGTAGTTTATCCTCTTACCCAGAACGCGGATGTAGTTTATCGTCATAGCCAGAACGCGAATGTAGTTTATCGTCATACCCAAGACAGACTATTTATTAGATTGTTAATTTAAACTATTTATTATATTATATTATATTATATCATATATCTGAATAGTTGGAAAAACCTGGGCTAACTGTAAGTCGATTCGAACTTTATAAAATGGTAAATAATAAGGATTTCCTTATAGTTGGTTCAGGCATTTTATTAATTTAGTAAATGTTTATAAATTTATGAATAAAAAATTGTTTTCACATTGATTTCTTTATAAATTGGTAAATGATAAATACCCCATTGCATTAGTCCTAATTGTATTAGTTTTTAGAATGTAAATTATTTTGTAAATAAACAATCGAATAAATAAATGTGGTTAATATTTTTGTTTTGTTTGGTTTCGTTTGACTTACGGCGTATCAACTTCAATGGGTTATTTAATGCTGACAAGATTTTTATTGTTGGTAATTTATTTTTTGTTTCAAAATGTATTGCACATAATTTTTTTTTTTCAAAATGTATTGCTGGTAATGTTTTTGTTTCAAAATGTATTGCTGGTAATATTTTTTGTTTCAAAATGTATTGCTCGTAATTTTTTTTTTTTTTTTCAAAATGTATTGCACGAAATATTTTTTGTTTCAAAATGTATTACTGGTAATATTTTTGTTTCAAAATGTATTGCTGGTAATATTTTTGTTTCAAAATGTATTGCTGGTAATATTTTTGTTACAAAATGTATTACTGGTAATATTTTTGTTTCAAAATGTATTGCTGGTAATATTTTTGTTTCAAAATGTATTGCTGGTAATATTTTTATTTCAAAATGTATTGCTCGTAATATTTTTTTTTCAAAATGTATTGCTGGTAATATTTTTTTTTCCAAAAATGTATTGCAGGTAATAATTTATTACTGATAATATTTTATTCAAAAATTCATTGCTGATAATAAAACCTATTTTTTTTTACCCCTTTTGACCCCAGTTTGGGGGTTAACTATTTGCTCATAGGTGGGACCCTAATAGGTGCTACCACCCCGGGTCAGTGTAGACCAGGGAGCACCAGCAATTAAGAGGTGGTTCCATGCTCCTCAAAACCTCCTGATTAGAGGCCTTGCTGTTGGATGTAGCTTATAGTCTTACCCAGGACGGGATATTTTTATTGTAAGTTCATAAAAAAAATGTGTAAATTCACTTTCATCATATGTTGAATTTTTATTGCTATGCTAATCCTCGCTTTTTAAAACAAACATTGCTGAAGAGTGAAGGCAATTGAAAAAAAAAACTGTGTCATAGGAAAAACCGTCCCTTTAACTAACATGACGTCTTATTGCCGGCATGTTCCTCCATATTTGTCAAATTCACTATTTTCTATCCAATTTTTTTACAACCGCTTCTTTTCCCACAGACAAAACGTTGCAAGCCGCTCCCTACTCTACTGCTCATATTTAAACTAGATTTATTCCTTAGTTTCCCCAACTCTAACCTTGTCACCACACCGCGTACACTGAGGCGAACCACGCCCATTTTCTTTATATTCCATTAGTAAGGAGTAAGTACCACTCGGATAGCTTTTTCCTAGGAACTGTTGTTTTCTAGAACAGAATACCAGGTAGATGCTTTCCCGGCCACTACAATCTTAGCCTCTTCAAGACTAGGGTTAAACGTCTTACGTTTACTTCCCATACAAAATTTGCTTTTATTAAGCCTCTACCTTGAGTGACCCCACGGCTTTCTACATAGTGAACATAAGTAAAAAAAAAAAAAAAGAAAGGATACTCCTTCTATCACGAGTTTATACCAACCGTCAAAAATGCTTGCATCTTTATTGTCATTAGAAAGCATTGGGGGTGTTTAGTTTTAAATAATGTCATTAAAAAATCGTTTTTGATTGTTTTATAATTACTGTCAAACTAGAATGCATTTTAAAAATGTTGGATATAGAAGCGAATAACATGCCTGCCATTCTATGCATGTTTGTTTTAATGTAAAAATTCGACTTAAATGCAAGAAGATGAAATTCTTACTGTTTATGGAGAAGGTACCGTCAAAAGTAATTTGCAACATTTCACGCTGTAAATTTCTTACTGAATTAAGCTCCATGCTTGGGAAAACGAATTGAGATTCATAACAATAAAATCTAGAAATTATTTGAAAAAAAAAAAAAACATGCAGAAAAATATCAATAGTTGAACGTTGAAAATCATCTGCCCCAGATTGTTTATGTTAGTCACTTGGTTGTGTGTCTTCCACATTAGCGAAAATAAAAGCCATCTAAGTCGTGTTTAAATGTTCCGTTTTTTAAAGCAATTGTGATGAGTGATCAAAACAGATATATTAAAACAACATAAACCACAAAAGATCGTGAGTCAGGCAAATTAATATCAACGCATTTGGTCTTCATTCAAAGAAAGCGATGATGTATATATGGTGAATTTGGAAGGATATTATCTTTTATGCTTGATTCAAGCAGGTTTGTTTTACAATATATCAATTTTTTCCATTTATTTAAGGACGGATTCTGTCGGTTTGATAAACAATAGATTGGAAGACACGGGTTTGATTTGCACGAGAGTATAAAGAGTGGACAGTGGTTTACTTTGAACGGTTGTCATACAGGTAAACACAGATTTGGTTTGCATGAGGGCAAACGGCAGACATTTTTTATATTAATGTTCACCCAATGCAAGGCCCATTATAAAGCAAGTAGTCATACAAAGAATAAATCAGTAAAGTTAATGTAATTAATAGCGAATTCACTTCGCTAACACATTTAATAAAGCATTAACTTACTAACAACTCGTTGAATGACGCGATCTTTTTTTTTTTTTAAATATTGTAAAATGGATTAGATTTTCAGTCCATTTGCAAGTACTTTCAATAAATGCTTTTATTATCTTCAGGCATGGATATTATTTTTCATTTTCAGGTAACTCCAGAGACGAAAATAAATGTAATACAAGTTGAAAGATGTTTTTTTCTTAAAACCTGTTATTATTAACAGTTACAAAATTTTACACTGCATGCTCCAAAATTTTATACAGAGGTGCGTATTATGCATGAGTAGAAGTATTTCCCACTCTTTCAGCACAATTGTAGGCGTGCATATTATGCATAGCTACAAAAAATCTTTTAAAAATTGCCGTTTCATAGGTCGATTTCAGTTTCGAAGTGATTACTTACCACAAACATACGACAATTTGACACTAAAATTTGGCGATTACGACTCCATAAGGATGTCAAAAACAATCATATGCACCTAACAATACTTACAAATGTAAAATAAAATAAGAATTATCATAAAACTAAATTAGGATAATATTGTTCTATGTTAAAATCCAATTTTTTAAAATAAGAGTAGGAAACGCTGGCCGTAATGAAATTGAAGAGGTACAATTTATAGGGTTTGATTACCAATGCGTATTATGCATGAGTAGAAGTATTTTCCCACATTTTCAGCACAAATTTTGGAGTGCGTCTTATGAATGAGGGTATATCATACATGGGTAATTACGGTAAGTCTAAAAGGCATTGGACGTCTTTTTTTTAGTTACAAATAAAAACGTTGTTGGTGATAAGAACTTTTTATTAAAACTGTCCACCTGTTGTTTTTATTAAAACTGTCCCACCTGCTATCTCTTAATCGCTTTGGATTTTCTTCCGGAATTTAAGTACAGAGGTGTCGGTGAGATTCTTAAGAAAGCACGATTACATCGGCAAGTAAAAAGGCGATTTCGGGTGCTTGGAAGAAATACGGTGAAAGCAGACAGACCACAATAAAATAAAGCACCAGTAAACATGGCGGCCAGCGTGGCGAGAAATACACGATTAGCTGTGTGGAGTTCATGATTTTCGATCTGTGTCTAATCGATATTTAGCCTGGATTTGTTCCATAAATATTTAAGAAAACTATTCATGAAATCACGATTGAATAATCGACTTAAAAAAGATATACTACTGCTACTGTTTATATATATATATATATATATGTGTGTGTGTGTGTATGTGTGTGTGCGCGCGAGTGTGTGTGTGCACGGTGAGGTAATGGATAGCGACTCGGATTGAGGAATCCGAGAGCTGAGTTCGAATTCCAGTCAAATCCATTACATTCACTTACGGGCTAATACCCTTCTCCTCCCAGCTATGGGTAAATAGCAGGACAGACCGGGTTCTATAACCTTGGATGGCAACTTCTCTACCGCAGAAAGAAATAGGAACCTAGTGAGGAAAAAATCTGCCTCGTCAGTCATGTATAGAAAGATACATGATCGCCTAAGCATATATCACGCATGGCACATAACTGATCTATCTCAGTCTATTCACATCTATCTATCTATCTATCTATCTATCTATCACAGTCTGCTGATATCTATCTATCTATCTATCTATCGAATCCATTACATTCACTTATGTACTAATACCCTTAGGAAAGGTATGAATCCTCTTCTTCCCCCCAACTATGGGTAAATAGTAGGACAGACCGGATTCTATAGCCTTCAATGGCAAGTGGTCTACCGCAGAAAGAAATGGCAACCTACTCTGGGAAAAAAATCTGCCTCGTCAGTGATGTATCTGCGTCAGTGATGTATCTTCGATACATCACTGACGTAGATATCTGAGTAAAAAGTACAAACTAAATAACACCTTCACCATCCCTCTCTCCCCCCCCCCTCTCTCTCTCTCTCTCTTTCTCTTTCTCTCCCCATTTCGAATTCCAGTCGAATTCATTACATTCACTTACGTACTAATACCCTTGGGGAAGGTATTAATCCTCTTCTTCCTTCTCCCTCCAGTTGATGGCTAAATAGCAGAACAGACTGGGTTCTATAGCCTTGGATGGTCTAGGAGAAGGAAAACTCTGAATTCAAAACCTGCGGAGGGTCATTTGGGAACCTTGTGGCATGTAGTCCACCAGGTCTCTGTATACAGCCCTTCAAAAAGTGTGGTTGATTCTGGAAAAATTCTTCACCACTATAATCAAATCATATGTGCAGATTGTCTGGCTGTCGCTTCCTAGGAACTGAGATGGATGACCCTCATACGTCGATAAAACGACCTAACGTGAATATATATATATATATATATATATATATATATATATATATATATATATATATATATATATATATATATATTACGATAAACGTGCAATCAATTTACAAATACATGAATTATTCACACAAAAACTAATGCAAAGGTTAATGACTTAAATGGCGAACAGACGAAAGCTTGTAGTAAAAATAAGAACTAATACGGCAGAAATTTATATAAACAAGGATCATTTCATTCATAACGGATACGGAGGTTTTTGTATATTATTTGGATTGTTTGCGATGATGGATGTCTCGCCATTTAAATCATTAACCTTTGCATTAGTTTTTGTGTGAATAATTCATGTATTTGTAAATTGATTGCACGTTTATCGTAATTTAAATAACTGATCCAAGTGCGACTTTTGGATAATAAGTGCGACATTACTGTAATTATTGAACAATATAGTTCATGCCACTTTGACAGAAAAATTTACCAGTAATAAATTTTTTCATCACCATATTTTATAAGAAAGCAGAACCTTTAAAAATTTAAAATCAAACTCTGCGTTGCTTATGCGCGCTCCAAAAAACAATAACTCATTTTCAATAGCATTTCGGATACAACAATACATATATTTTCGTTGTCCTCTTATTACTAAGAGAAAAAAACAAGAACAACATCTATTCTATACCTGAAGATGTCTGTAGGAACAGACAAAAGCTTGTAGTAAAAATAAGAACTAATACGGCAGAAGTTTATATAAACAAGGATCATTTCATTCATAACGGATACGGAGGTTTTTGTATATTATTTGAATTGTTTGCGATGATGGATGTCTCGCCATTTAAATCATTAACCTTTGCATTAGTTTTTGTGTGAATAATTCATGTATATATATATATATATATATATATATGTATGTATAAAACGCTAATAAAATCATCCTTGATAATGGTTAAAAGAATATCCGAAAGCGCTTGGTCCTACATAAGATTCGGATAATTTCTACACCCGTTATGTCCAGGAAAGCAAAAAACATTGTAAGAACTGAATTTCAATGCCTTTTAACGAAACAATGTATAAAAGAGGAACTGCTGCCCAAATACACAATTATTATATATACCGGGTGTAACACCAAAATTGTCCAAACTATATAAGAGCAAAATTGTACAGTTGTTGCATTAAACTTTGAACAATTGTATCTTAGAAATGATTAAAGATATCTTACTGGAATTCTCCGAGGTTTTAAAAAACTATTGGACCCTATTTTGAACAATAAGGATGTATTTAGCTCTAAGTTGTTACCTCTTACTGTTCTGACCTCCTGGTCCAGTTTTCCTCTCTACTGTTCCCTCTTTTTTAAACTTATTCACCATTCTCTTGATGGTTCTTGAATGGACTTTGAAGATGGAAGCCAGAATATAAATGTTGATACCATTACTGAAGGCCTGAATGATCTTTTTCCTCTCAGCATTCCTCAGTTGGGAAGACAGTGGGGCTGACACAAAACGATTTTAATATGTCCTCTTTCTAGCTGAATAACTGAAAGGATTTTTATTTCTGTGATTATTAGAACAAATGGTGTCAAGATCGCTTATCTGAAAACCTGGGAAAAAGAAAATCAATTAGTTTAGTGGGTTTTTTTTTTTTTGTTTTTTTAGGTATTAAACATTTTATGGAATGGACAATAATCCCATGATGTTATACGATTTGGAAAATTATCTCTTACTGTTACAATATTTGGACGGTATATATATATATATATATATATATATATATATATATATATATATATATATCCAAGTATATAATTGGTATATACGGAATGAATTCCAATAACCAACAATTACTGTTCTTAAAAGAATGCTCAATACAAAGTAGAGCAGATATAATTATTTTTTATAAAAAGAAAAATTATAACATAAGTATGTTATAAAATCACTACAAAAATAGCCATTTTGTTTCAACACACTCGGTGTCTTATCAAGTGATGATGTTGAAACAAAATGGCTATTTTTGTAGTAATAACATACTTATGTTATAATCTTTTTTTTTATAAAAAATAATATATATATATATATATATATATATATATATATATATATATAATGAAAAACAGACAACTTTAAGGGTACACTGGTTATAATTTATTCCCAGGTATTTTTTACCCTGGCTCATCAGACCACACTCCCAAGCGTGAAAAAATGAATTTAAATTTACATATAGTTTTTATAGATTTTTGAGGAGTAGTTTTAAGTTGATGTAAGGTGATATAGAGAGTGGGGAGAGAGAGCGTGACAGATATGGTCGAAATTAGAAAGGGAAGTGAAATGAGAGATAAGAATGAGTTTAAATTTATTTTTATTACAATACTTAATACTGACGAAGGGGGGTAAGGACAAGACATTGACTTTTTTAATAGGTTATCTCACAGGAAATTATATAGAGAGAAAAAAGAGAAGATATAAGAAATCAGAAATGGAATTAGAGGTGTTAGGAAAAAAATGGGGAATAGAGATTTGGAAAGGAAAATTAAGTGAATTAATGTATGTCGCCATATTGCGGCTAATTTGGCAAAACTCAGATTTATATATTTTGCCGTAAACGTTTGACAGCAATTCAAGCGTTTTAATTTTTCAATAGATTAAACTAGGAAATAAATATAATTTGAATAAACAAAAAATATTACTATTATCAATATTCTTAATATTGTGAATAACAGTTAAGGAGTAATATTTCTTAATTAACGCCTAAGACTTTAAATCTAATTTGAAAAATATTTCGAAATGAAAAAAGATTTAAAGGTAAGAATAAAATATCTTTACACTTAATATATATATATATATATATATATATATATATAAAGAAAGAACGATATATTTTCTTTATATAATAACACCAAAAAAGTTTCGGCATTAAATAACCAACGGAAGTTCATATGTGTTATGGAGGGGTTTCACAGTGGAGGCTTGTATTTGTACTAAGTCGGTCCTAAAATAGGTTCAACGTACAAAACGTTAGGAACTTGATATAATAGGTAATGATGCAGAGAAAATCTAGGTGTGGTCACTGATACTTTAGTATCCGACTAATAGTCGTCCGGCATCAACTGACTGTCTGACCCACTGAGCGACTCGTTACTATTACTACTCCTACTTATTATAGGTGGGAGAGTCTATTAACTATAGAATAGGTCGCCAGATGCCCTGATCTATCCCCTATCCTTCTCTTCATTCTTTCCTCTATCATACTTATTTGCTCTTGCTCCAACTCTCTGTAACCCCTTGCGTGCTAGTGGTTCCCACCTTGCTTGGGGTGAAACGCTTATATATATATATATATATATATGGGGGTGCGCTGGCAGGTATGTGAGTGGATGAGTGTGTGCGCGTGGGTGGTCGTAGTCGGCGCTCTCCGGTCCTACTTACTGCGCCTATGGCTGTCATGCTACTTGCATATGTCCGGTCTTTTAAGGGCACCTCGACGTGGTGTAATGGTTAGAAAGCTTGTCTCGCTAGATCAATTACGACTGAATAGTGAGTTCGATCCTCAATGGGTGCCCCATAATTTCGGCCTTGTGCCACATCTAAGCCGGGCTTAGGAAATCACTATGTCCGGTCTTTTCAGAATGAGTAAATCAATGAAAATCGAAGAGATAAATCGTGTCATATAATCTCCATTGTACTATAAAATGGTATCTACCTCCGTCGCGGCAGCGTAGACAAATGGATTACGGCTCGGATTGAGAATCAATGAACTCGGTTCGAATTCCAGTTTTGATTACATTCATTTACGAATATCTATAACGTATGAATCCAGCACTTCTCCCTCCATCTACGGGTAAATAGTATGATGGATTGGTTTCTATAGCCTTGGTTGGTAAGAAGGAAAACTCTAAATTCAAAACTTTATGTAGCCCTGTCGAAGCACTTACTATGCAGCTAAGGAAAGGATCATTTGCATTGACTCGATGATCCCGGCTTTGATCTACTCCTTTTTTTTTCTTTTGCCTATGGTGCAAATGGTTCCCAACCAGTGAGGCATGGTTTTTTTGGGTTTTTTTTTTTTTTGTCTTTTTTTGTTTTTTGCTGGGGCATGCTTAGGATGTGCACCCTTCGACTTACTATGCCAACAGAATAAGGGGGCAATTTAAGAATGAGTTATTAATAGTGAATTGTTTTCTTGCGAGTCTGATTGATAGTGTTAATGTTAATGCGTGTCAATACATACGATGTATATACAGTATGCATACATAAAAATATCCTGTGTGTATGTACGTACATGTGTAATTGGCATACATGGAAGAATTAATTATTACAGAGGGGGAGCCAGAATTTTCGTAATGCCAAATTGGGACATGGCCCAAGATCGGCTGAGTACAACTGGTATAAACAGAACGAAGAAAGTATCAATGATTTTAAATAAGCTACTTTTTTAAGACTTAGTAATTACATAACGTGTTAATATATTATCTGTTAATTATATGTTAATTTATTATTAATAATTGTTATTAATACTATTTTGTTGTTTCACTTATTTTTCTTTTCTTTGTTTGTTCTTTTGTTCTTTTTTTTTTGCATATTTCTTCATCCACCTGCAATAGTCACTGTTGACTGTATAATAATTCTTCATCTGCATATTTCTTCATCCACCTGCAATAGTCACTGTTGACTGTATAATAATTCTTCATCTGCATATTTCTTCATCCACCTGCAATAGTCACTGTTGACTGTATAATAATTCTTCATCTGCATATTTCTTCATCCACCTGCAATAGTCACTGTTGACTGTATAATAATTCTTCATCTGCATTTAGAGAGTTTCTGTTCGTTGCCTTCTTTATTTATCATCTAAGACGATTTACCAATGAACAAATTAAACTCATCACATCTTTATCAACCTTCTACCCACCTTTTTCTTCTTGACTAATGCTGGTCAATATCCCATTTTGGATGAACCACACCATGCATTGTCAGCAATTTTATAGTCTTCCTGTCCAGTGCCGCTTGCAATCCTCCTTCTGCCACTTATTATTATTATTATTATTATTATTATTGATTTCTGTTTACACATTTTCTTTCCGGGTCCCAACCAGAGACCTAAGGTCAGAAATAGCTTCATGATATTTTGCACTGATCACTTTCGTAAAAACAAAAAATCTAAGATCACACGTATTTTTAAGGGTGAGACAGTCAAGATAAAATTTAATTCAGGAAGGTATTATTATTATTATTATTATTATTATTATTATTATTATTATTCCTTTGATTTCTGTTGTATACGCATTTCCTTTTGGCTCCCAATCAGAAACCTAAGGTCAGAAATAGCTTCATAACATTTTCCACTGATGATTTTTATACAAAAAAAAAACCCCTCAGATCACACAAATTGTACATAGATTAAGCTCTTCGTAATGTCTTATTTGTACTTGTGAGTAGAAGTTTTTTGCATTTCTTTAAGGCATGGGCTACTTGGAATCTCTTCAATAATTCTATCAGAACCGTTTCCAATCAATCTGAGGGTTCCAACTATTACTGGAATTATGGATGTCCTCATGTGCCACATATTTGAGATTTCTATTTCAAGATTCTTGTCCTTGATACTTTTTTTTTGAAGACCTTCAAAGATGCATTACAATTTGCAGCGACTGTCATGTCAATTTTATATTCAGTTGGTGCTAACATTGTGCAATCTGATGCAAGGCAGTCAATGGTTTCTGGATATGTATCACAAAATCTGAATTTGGAGTCAACAAAATTTGTCAGTATGGGCTTGGTAATTTCTAGTTAGCAAGCATTGGTCCTGTGCAGCAAGAATAAAGCCTTCGGTTTCAGATTTTAACCGTGCCCTACGTAACCATTGATGGTACGAGGTTTGTCTCCATCATCTTGTTTCGTACGGGCAGACCATCAAGAGAGGGGCTTATCTTGACATCGTCCCTATAAATGGTCGGTTTATTATTATTATTATTATTATTAGAAAAAACCCGTGAAAATTTTGACGGCTTTCCTGATGAATTCATAAGTTAATGATTAAATAATCAATAACAATTATAAACGTGAATTCTCGTCATTATTTTAAGAAGTGGATAGAAATGAAAAGATTTGAAACTGACAACTTTTTTCCATTTCACTGAAACAGCTGTTAAACACTTCTGTCTTATCTTCTTTCTTTCTTTCTTTCTTTCTTTCTTCCTTCCTTCCTTCCTTTGTTTGTTTGTTTCTTTCTTTCTTTCTTACCGCCCTTCCTTCCTTTGTTTCTGTGTTTCTTTCTTTCCTTCCTTCCTCCCTTTGTTTCTATGTTTCTTTCTTTCCTTCCTTCCTCCCTTTGTTTCTGTGTTTTTTCGTCCTTTCTTTCTTTCTTTCTTTCTTTCTTTCTTTCTTTCTTTCTTTCTTTCTTTCTTTCTTTCTTCCTTCCTTTGTTTTTGTGTTTCTTTCTTTCCTTCATTCCTTTCTCCCTTTGTTTCTTTCTTTCTTTCTTTCTTTCTTTCTTTCTTTCTTTCTTTCTTTCTTTCTTCCTTCCTTCCTTTCTTTCTTTCTTTCTTTCTTTCTTTCTTTCTGTGTTTCTGTGTTTCTTTCTTTCTTTCCGTCCTTCCTTCATCCCTTTCTTTCTTTCTTTCTTTCTTTCTTTCTTTCTTTCTTTCTTTCTTTCTTTGCTTTTGTGTTTCTTTCTTTCTTTCTTTCTTTCTTTCTTTTTCTCACTGAAACCAAATAATGTCGTTTCCCCTCTTTCCAGGTGATCAAAATGGAATAGTCCATTATTTATAACGTATTGGCAGGGCGTAAAAGTCGTGCGAAGTAACAAACGCGGAGGATAATCATAATTATAATAAGATAGTAATAATAATAATAATAATGTATTGACCACGAAGCGGCTTATCTTGTCATCGTTTCTGCATTTAGTACATTGTCTTTGCTTTCTTTTATACATTTTATGCCGCTTCAGTAGGAGTATTATGGCTTACTTGCATTTCTTCACCCACTTGAAATCCCATTTTGAATTACATTTGGTAACAGGGAAATGAATAAAGATGGTGAACTCGTAGGGAAGTAAGGAAATAGGCTTACTATACAAACTTACACTTAGAAAATAATCTAATGCTAACTCGGTATTTACCCAAAACCTGCCCACAGGGCGGGATGTGGCACAAAGCCGGTTAAACCGAGTTTTTTCCCGAGCCCGTAGACACCGTAATAACGGGGTCGGGTTTGTCAGATGATGTAATGAATATGCATACACCTGGCTTCCTCCTCACAGTAATATGATTGGCTGGTGTCAGCCATAAATACAGACTGATGTGGAGGTACAAGAGGACACTTTTTGCCTACGCCTATTGTCTACGCCTATTGCCTACCACTACGACGAGGACCAGTCCATTATGGTTACCTGCTAGATTGTCCTACCCGGTTACAGTAGTCCCAAACCACTTTGCTACTTCGAACAAATATATCCCTTTCTAGGACATATCTCCCCAGACGAGACTCTACCCTTCGGCATAGCCTCGTTTGGGTTCCTCTCTGACCGAAAGTAGTGAGTTCGACAAGCACTAAGAGGTTAGTGCGCGTCTAAGATCTTGTATTTATCCAAGACCTCCCCAAAAGATGAGCTGTGGCACAGGGCCGATTTTTTTTTTTTAACCAGGTGCGTTCTGAGCCCGTAGGCCCGGGCAAAAAATTCCCCGTAGACCCCATAATAACAGTGTCGGGTTTGTCTACATAACGCGCCCAGATGAGACTCTGCCCTTCGACATAGCCTCATCTGGGTTCCTCTCTGCCCGAAGGCAGAGAGTTCGACAAGCTTTAACAGCTTAGCGCATGGCTAAGACCTAATGCTAACTTGAGATTTATTGCTGGAAAATACGACAATGGTCAAAGGGGGGTAAATGGGTTGAAGCTGGTCGTCATTATCTTTATTCATAACTAATCCGATTCACGATCCATTCATTCATTACAATTTACACATCCACCATAAAAATTCTTCCGTCATCAGCCAATCCTCCACACACCACAATACAGCCTACACACAGGGGGGATCTATAAAAACACCCCATGAAATAAAAATTCGTGTATATAAAATTATATATAAAACTTTATAGATGATAAGCAATGAGTTTGGGTGTGGAATGAACCCGAAACCAAACTAAAATATAACAAAATACACAAACTAAAAAATAATTGTTGCTTGTAGGACCCGTCCAACCCTCAAAAGAAATGAGAAAGATCGCTGTATTCTGTCTACAGACAAAATCAAGAGGCTCTCCTCGTTAAAAGAGAGGGTAAGATAAAATAAATACGGACATTGGGAAAGAAAAACTGACCCAGTCAAGATGAAAAAAGGAGGCCAAAAAAATCAAATTGGGGAGGTTGGGTATCTCGTCTTGGATCAGATCTAATGCTAACCCGAGCCACCCCCACCCCCACAGGTTTAACGTTGTTTTTTTCCGAGCCCGTAGGCCTGAACTAAAATTTGTTGAGTTTACTTCCCCAAACGAGGCTATGCGGAAGGGCAGAATCTCATCTGGGTTCCTCTCTGCCCGAAAGCAGAGAGTTCGACAAGCACTAAGAGTTTAGCGCGTGACTAAGACCTAATACTAACTCTCCTCAACACCGCTTATCTCCGCTTATTTATATAAAGGAACGATTCCATTCATTTATGTCCTATATGAAACCTAAGAAACATTCCAAAAGCTAAGCAGAGTGCGAAGAAATAGGAAAATTCCGATAGAAACCAGGAAAATTGTACTAAATTGCTATTTGATATCTGTCCTCTTATATGGCAATGAGTACTGGATGATGAAGAGGAAACCTGAAGCAACAGAACATGTAGTTCTACAGAAGGATGCTGTGGATACCGAACATGTAAGTAACGATGACGGGTCACTTAACGCTGCTTATTTACATAAATAGACGATTCCATGCTAACTTTGTATTTACCCAAGCTCCTCATAGAGCAGGATGTGGCACAAGGCCGGTTTAACGTGGGTTTTTCGGAGCCCGTATGCGCGGGCAAAAATTATCCGTAGACCTTGTAATAACTGGGTCGGGGTTTGTTTACCTCCCCAAACAAGACTCTGCCCTTTGGCATAACCTCGTCCGGGTTCCCCTTCTGCCTTTGACAAGCACTAAGAGTTTAGCATGCGGCTAAGACCTAATACTAACTCTCATCAACACCGCTTATTTCCGTTTATTTATATAAAGGAACGATTCAATTCCTTTATGTCTTATATGACACTTTATTAAAGAATAAATTTTCTTTTGTCTTTCTTGTTTTTATACGCAGATCATAAGCCAGTCTTCTGATTATTATTATTATTATTATTTTTATTTCCTTTGATTTCTGGTGTGTACACATTTCTTTCCGGGTCCCGCCCAAGGACCTAAGGTTAGAAATGGCCTCATGACACTTTCCACCAACAAAAAAAAATCACATAGCTAAAGTCCTTCGTAAAGTGTGGGCCGTACTTGTCAGAACAATTTTTTGTATCTCCTTGAGGCATAGACTTCCAGGAATCCCTTCAATTAGTCTACTGCAATCTTTTCCAACCAGTCCTAGAGCTCCAACTACAACAGGGATTGTTGATGTTCCCATATGCCACATTTTCGAGATTTCTATTTCAAGGTCCTTGTATTTTGACAACTTTTTGAATATCTTCAAAGATACATTGCAGTCTGCAGCGACTGCCATATCAATAAGGAGGCACTTTTTTGTTTGTGGTCTTTAATAACAATGTCTGCACGGTTGGCTTTGATTGTTCTGTTAGTGTGTATTGTGTAGTCCCATAGAATTGTAACAGGTCCTATCTCCGTAACCGGATCTGGGTGGTGTTCTTACCATTTATAATAATAATAATTATTATTATTGTTGTTGTTGTTTCTTTGTACGAATGTTTGGTTGTACACACTGGGCTAGACTCGATAACCGTTGCTCAACCGACACCAATGAAGTGTCTAACATCAGGGTACCTTGTATTTTAATATCTCCTTCTTTTTCCTTCCTAACTTCACAGATCATTGTCAGTTTTATGATCCATTTTACACTTGACATAGTTTTTGTTCTCGGTGTTTGTTCTTGAGCTACAGAAATCAGCATTTCTATCTTTGGTTTGAAATCACACTTCAGGAACCAGTCCAGTCTTCTTTATGAATCAATTCTTCTGGGAATATCTCTAAAAAAAAAAAGTCTTTTTTTTTCTTTCTATCTATTTTAACGTTCATCTCTCTTAAGTTTTGGTCTTCTTTCTTTTGCCTGCAATAGTCAATATCGATTATTTTATAATTCTTAATCCGGATTAAAGAGGAATTTATATTGCTTTCTTTATATGTCTCCCAAGACTATTTTACTTTGCATTCACAATGTCTTCACTATTTATCTATCCTCTACCACGCTTTTCTTCTCAACAAATGCTAATCAATGTCACTTTTTAGATAAAACACTCCATGAATTGCCAACAACTTTCTTATCTCCCCGAAAATCGACTGCCTTTCTTCCTCCTGTCAATTAGGTATACCTTCATTATATTTCAACAATGAAACTGACCATGTATTAATCGCACTTGAGTTTTGTTAGTCCTATTCAGTTTTGACCCTAACACAGTGATTGCCAAACGGTGCATCACGGGTCATAGGTGGGGGCGGAAGAGGATAGCACATAGAAGAAGTAGTCAACTGCTAGAAGTGAGTTAAGTGAATTACACAACGAATCTCCAACTGCAGACCAACATACAGTATTTACTACTGTGTTTATATGAATGGCGACATACCCATTATTGTCCGTAGGTATGGTAAAACAATAGGGGACAACAAAAAACATGATTTAAGAATCAAATATCTAGCCAAATTATTATTATTAAACAAAATGATTGACATAACTCTTTCAATATTTTTCAACACCTCAGAGAAGAGCGCGATTTAAGAAAAGATAAAGAAAAGAAAAGAAAAACAGTGTTTGACAAAGTTAAACAATATTTCAACAGAATGTCTATCTTCTTCAAGTTATATTTAAACAATTTTATAAGTATAAAAATATATAACTCTACAAAAAAATATTATAAGTCTTTGCACAAACGTTGCTTATCTTGTAATGAAAAAAAAAACAAAAAAAAAAACGTTGTACTGGTAATGAACGCGATAAAACAAATGAAACGCTGCCAGCGTGAAGGCATGCAACTGAAACGTTGTTAAGATGATGGCGATCTTGTTCATCTTGGAATTTTTCGTTTATTTATTTATTTATTTAATATTATTATTATTATTATCAACAGTTAAGAGAAGCGTGCAATTTAAAAAAAGAAAAAGAAATGATATTTCAATAGAATGTCAGAAGATTCCGTTGAAATTTTTTTAAAAATTGTTTTTTCTTTTCTTTTTCTTTTCTTTTCGTTGCGCTCTTAACTGTTGAAAAATATTGCAAGAGTGACGTCAATCATTTCCTTTATTATTATTATTATTAAACAAAATGATTGACGTAACTCTTCCAATATTTTTCAACTCTTAAGAGCAGAGCGCAATTTAAGAAAAGAAAAAAACAAAATGGTGGACAATGTTAAACAATATTTCGACATTATGTCTGTCTTCTTCAAGTTAAATTTAAAAAAAAATTAAAGTATAAAAATATATATATTTTGACATTTGGAAAAAAAATAATTCGTGAAAGTATGTTTTGAAAATAATATTCGATAATGCATTTTGCCTATATGGCTTCATCAGATAGATAACAAAAAATTTCCTACCCACTTCGTTTGGTCGTTATCCATCTGATGAAGCCAAATAGGTGAAATGCATTATCGGATATTATTTTCGAAACATACTTTATGAATGCTTTTCCAAATGTCAAAACCTTATGTCTCTGTTGGGGTTACATACCCAAAATAGTTACATATATAAATCTATGAAATAGTCTTTTCTACCGACGTTGCTTGTCTTGTAATGAAAACAAAAAACGGAGTACTGGTAATAAACGCATCAAAACGAATCATCAATCAGTCTGTTGTGGCCTTGTTAGGGTCAGAAAATAAAGACACAAAAAGAGGAATAGAGTTAAACAAATATATTAACAGAAACAGTAACACAAACATATACGAACAAAAGTGTTACAGGAAGAATGTTCGGTTCGGCTGTCAGAGCTGACTGCTGGAAACTTTCCTCTCTAAAGGGCAGTACCTGCTCCTATTTATAGCCGAGAAAGTCCATGCGTACGTGCGTAAATTACTATAACACAATCTGTCAACTCACATTGTGATTTAGGCTTCATCCTCTTTTTTTTTTAAATCATTTCACCCCAAACAAGGCTCTAAAGCCACTAATACGCAAGAGGTTTCTGAGTGTGAAAGAATCTGTTAAAAAACATTATAATTTAAAGAGAATCAAATACCTTGCCAAATAGCTTTAGATCGTCCATAAATAAAAGAGGTCTTTCTTTAAAATCATAGCCAGTTTTCACAATCTGCAGGATTAGCATCAAAGATATATGCATAGAACAAACAGCAAGCACCATTCGCTCCTTCATACACCAAAATTCCTCACTATTGGGAAACCACTGGGGGGGGGGCGCCATGTCTTAAAATTCCCAATCTGTACACTTGGGTATAATAACGTTTTAACGTTATTTTGTTTCGTTTTTACTACTAGTCAATTTGTTTTATTATTTTCAAATATTTTTTAAACAACAACAATAATATTAATAATCAAATTTTCTCTTCTACTTTATAATAATTTATGCTTTGTAGCAATATATTGCACATTGATGACGATCTGTCTACTCCGATATCTAGTGTATGTTCTATGCGTATAGGTGTCAGTGGATAGAAGTAGTACCTTTGTTACTCGGCTGCTGCACTTATTATTAAGATGGACGGGCAACACTGGTCTTCAACCATTCCCTAAATCTCCATGCGCCAAACCCTGTAAACCGCTTCAGCAGGCGGGTTAAATCATGTGAAATTATCATCGAAAGGCGCTACATTCTTCTGTGCACTGCTATTAACGGAGATGTATAAATCCGTGATAATAAAACGTGAGGGGTGTTGTTCATTGTGTTCGTGGTAAAAATTTGCATCAACTCCTTGTCATCAGCACTTCCAATAAGTGTGGCTGGTTCTACACAAGCCTTCACCAATCTAAACAAATCTTTTGTGTGGATAGTCTTCAGTTCGGTTCTGTGTTTCTTCTTTGCTATTCCACCTGAGCAACAAGTCCACTGGAGGGAGAGTTAAGGCGACGGGGACAAGTACACGATAGTACTGGAAGTCTCTAGCTAACCCTCCCAAAGTGGCGACCATCGGATGATTGCCGTTCTTGCGCAAAACCCTGAGCAATTATGCTGTTCGTGTTCTCTGATGGTAACAAAGCAGGTTTATTTAGACATAGGATTGCTTTCGCTAATTAAGGGGTGGGGACTAGAAAAGGTGCCCGAAACATTGCTTGCTCTTAATCAACTTGGCAGCCCGCTGCAGTTGTCTAGTTATCCAGTCACAGTCGCAATCATCGATTTAGTAGAAATAAAACTCGTAAACGTGTTAATCTCATGATACCCTCGTGGGTGGTGGGGAGTGACTAAATACTAGTCGATGTCGGACGACCGGCTGAACGGAGGGTAGAGTCTCTTTCGGGGAGGTAAACCAACCCTGAACCCGTTTATACGGGTTCAAAGGGTATAATTTTGGCTGAGGCCACGGGCTCGGAGATCCCACGTTAAACCGGCCTTGTGCCACATGATATCCTCGTGGGGGGTGATTAAATAGTAGTCGATGTCGAACGACAGTTAGTCGAATACGAAAGTATCAGCGACCACAACAATATTACTCTGCGTAATACCTATTATATCAAGTTCCTAACGTTTTGTACGTCGAACCTATTTTAGGACCGATTTAGTACAAATACAAGCCTCCACTGCGAAATCACTCCACAACACTGAGAAAGTTCACGAGAAGAACTATGAACTCTATACCGTATTTATCGATCTGACCAAAGCGTTTGACACTGTAAACAGAGGTGCCCTCTAGAAAGTACTCAAAAAGCTTGGCATACCTGAAAGTATACTAAATGTCATCATCTCGTTTCACAAAGGAATGAAAGCATCTGTTCTATCTCATGGAGAGTTTTCAGAAGCCTTCGATATAACAAATGGCAAGGTTGTGTCATGGCTCCTGTACATTTCGCTCTCTTCTTTTCGGTCATGCTGCACCATGCTTTTAGTGATCTTGACATGGCTGTAAAATTTGAATTGCGCACAAGTGGCGGCCTCCTTAACCACCAACGTTTTAAATCAAAATCGCTTACTCGATCAAGCATTATTCGTGATCTTTTGTTTGCTGATGACGCTGCGATCATGGTCACCTTAATCGAAGAAGCTTAAGCAGTCAATCGTTTTTCAGCCGCTTGCAACGCATTCGGATTAACTATAAGCATAAAGAAAACTGAAGCTATCCATCAAGCAAGGTCTACACCTAAGCAGGTCAAGGGTGTAAAACAAAAACAACCTGCTCATAACTTTCCAATCGTTCCCATTACTGTTAGCAGCAACAACCTGAAGTATGTGAAATCATTCTCGTATTAAGGAAGCAAAGTCAATTAAAGTACCTCTTTGGATGATGAAATAGTTAACCGAATATCAAAGGCAACCAATGCCTTTGGAGAGCTTAAGCATCACCTATGGGATGTTCATGGGACTTCATTAAAAACGAAAATCAGTGTCTATCGAGCAGTCATTCTCACCACGCTTCTTTATGGGTAGGAGTCTTGGACGCCATACAGGACGCACATCAATCAACTTCATGTTTTCATAAACGCTGTCTTCGTTCAATAAGCGGCTATACACGGCAGAACAATGTTTCTAACCCTGATCTTTTTATCAAATGTGGCGTCGGTGGCATCGAATCATTTCTGATGCAATCACAGTTCATATAGCCTGGTCATGTCATCAGAATGAGTGATGATCGGATACCGATAATCCTCATGTATACCTAGATTTTTTCATGATAAGCGTAACGTAGGACGTCCTTGGTTAAGCTTCAAGGATAAACTTAAATACAATTTAATTGCTACAAACATCCCTATAGAGGAATTCGAACTTGCTGTCGAAAACCGAGCAAACTGGTAAAACACCTGCTACCGAGGTCTAACTAACTTTGAAAAGAATCATCTCAACCATCTGAGAGAATTAAGAATTAACACTAAATCTTAGGCTAATACATCAGTCCATATGACGGTCAACCCATTATACCATCAAAGATGACAATTACTTGATATCAACCAATACACGGACAAAACGATAATGATAGCCTGTTTTTGTTGCATGAAAAATTTCAAAGCAACGACTAACTCGTGTATACAAGATGCGGAAACGAAAATCGCATCGCAGCTCGTGACGTCACACATGACCACGCGTATGGTTTGATATATTGAAAAGTAATAGTCATCTTTGAAAATGGCTTATGCCAACGGAAAGCTTACATTGGATTTAAACATGTATCAATACGGTGTTTTCCTTTCGTCTTTCAATAATTTTATTAAGCTTATCAGACAATATGAAAGGAACTTACTTAAAATAAATAGACAAAACTTGTCTATATTATTTAATGAAACATACATCAATGAAAAATTGCTGCCTAAATATATATATATATATATATATATATATATATATATATATATATATATATATTATAAACTGTTACATTATATATATATATATATATATATATATATATATATATATATATATATACAGTGTAACCCGGATATAAGAGAGTTGTCGGGACTGGAGAAGAAGTCTCTTATATCCGGGTTTCTCTTTATGTCCGGTCTCTTATATCCGGGTTACACTGTATATATATATATATATATATATATATATATATATATATATATATATATATATATATATATATATATATATATATATATATCTTATAAACTGTTCCAATGTAACAGTTTATAATAAATATCTATTGCTCTACTCTTGCATTGAACTCTTTTTAAATTAATGTTATGAACGTTTGAATTTATACTCTTTTTGTTCTTTTACATATATGTGTGTGTGTCTGTATGTGTGTGTGTCTATGTATGTATGTATGTATGTATGTATGTATGTATGTATGTATGTGTGTGTCTGTATGTATGTATGTATGTATGTGTGTGTGTCTGTATGT
This sequence comes from Acanthosepion pharaonis, assembly GCA_903632075.3. Classification (NCBI taxonomy): domain Eukaryota; kingdom Metazoa; phylum Mollusca; class Cephalopoda; order Sepiida; family Sepiidae; genus Acanthosepion; species Acanthosepion pharaonis. The sequence goes on from CAHIKZ030001016.1 coordinate 1,194,015, forward strand.
ATGTATGTATGTATGTATGTATGTATGTATGTATGTATGTATTTAAATTTTATCAATAAAATGATATGGGGGGGGAATGATGACCCCGAAAAAGAAGGAATGATGAAACGTGCTTAATATGATGGCGATCTTGTTCATCTTGTAATTTTCCGCTTTTTTATTTATTTATTTATTTATTATTATTATTATTATTATTATTATTATTATTAACAGTTAAGATAATAATTAAATGTTGTTTGTCTTGTAATGAAAAATGGCTGCCCTGGTAATGAATGCGTGAAAACGAATGAAACGCCACCAGCGTGAAGGTATGCAACTGAAACGGGCTGAATATGATGGCCATATTGTTCATCTTGGAAGAAGAAGCAATCAAACAGATTATTAGGAATCTTATGGAACTCTCCTGTCATTCTGTTCACTCTATTATTATTATTATTATTATTATTATTATTATTATTATTATTTTTATTTTCTTTGATTTCTTGCGTGTACACATTTCTTTCCGGGTCCCGCCCAGGGACCTAAGGTTAGAAATGGCATCATGACACTTTCTACTGACAAAAAAAAAATATATATCTATATATTACATACATAAAGCCCTTCGTAAAGTGTGGACTGTACTTGTCAGAACAATTTTTTATATCTCCTTGAGGCATGGACTTCCAGGAATCCCTTCAATTAGTCTACTGCAATCTTTTCCAACCAGTTCTAGGGCTCCAACTAGGTATTGTTGATGTTCCTATATGCCACATTTTCGAGATTTCTATTTCAAGGTCCTTGTATTTTGACAGCTTTTTGAATATCTTCAAAGATACACTGCAGTCAACAGGAACTGCCATATCAATAAGAAGGCACTTTTATTGTTTGTGGTCTTTAATAACAATTTTTATTATTATTATTTCTGGTATCATCTTGCCAGAGAGTAATTAATTAAGTGCCTAATTGCCACGTTCCCTTCGGGGTCTGTGAGTAAAAAGGGCACCGTAGGGGAGTTATCTCTGCACTTTTGGGACGTTTTGCTCAGATAGAGAGGTTTTTGCGGATGATATCTGCAGTTCTGCACAAAGTAAATTTTTTTAGCTCTGAGATGCTCATGTTTCCAGGAATTTTCCTCAACCCAGTGTTCCTTTATTCCAATCGGGATAATCGGAGTTTTAAGTTTCTACATTTTTGTTAATTCAACTAGCATATCCTTGTAATTTGATATTGTTTGAAACTTCTTTTTTTTTACGAGCATTGGAATCCTGTGGGAAAATCATATCAATTAGTTGGCAGATTCCTATTTTTAAATCTGTTTATACTGTGTCAGCTCTATTTGCAACATTATTACTATGCTATTATAATCGTTATTATCCTCCCTGTTTGTTAGTTCGCACGGCCGTTACGCCCTGCCAATACTTGATTAATAACGGACTATTCTGTTTTGATCACCTGAAAAGAGGGGGAAAGATGCTTTTTGGTTTCAGTGAGAAAATGAAATAAATAAATAAATAAATAAATAAAGAAAGAAAGAAAGAAAGAAAGATAGAAAGAAAGAAGAGTTTAATATATCCTACCAATACCTCATAAATAATAGACTGTTCCCTTTTGATCCCTTGGAAAACAAAACACTTATCAACGATGGTAATTGGTTTCAGCGCCCAAAAGAAAGAAAGAAAGAAAGAAAGAAAGAAAGAAAGAAAGAAAGAAAGAAAGAAAGAAGAGTTTAACATATCCTACCAATACCTCATAAATAATAGACTGTTCCCTTTTGATCCCCTGGAAAACAAAACACTTATCAACGATGGTAATAGGTTTCAGCGCCCAAAAGAAAGAAAGAAAGAAAGAAAGAAAGAAAGAAAGAAAGATAGAAAGAAAGAAGAGTTTAATATATCCTACCAATACCTCATAAATAATAGACTGTTCCCTTTTGATCCCTTGGAAAACAAAACACTTATCAACGATGGTAATTGGTTTCAGCGCCCAAAAGAAAGAAAGAAAGAAAGAAAGAAAGAAAGAAAGAAAGAAAGAAAGAAGAGTTTAACATATCCTACCAATACCTCATAAATAATAGACTGTTCCTTTTGATCCCTGGAAAACAAAAAACACTTATCAACGATGGTAATAGGTTTCAGCGCCCAAATGAAAGAAAGAAAGAAAAGAAAGAAAAGAAAGAAAGAAAGAAAGAAAGAAAGAAAGAAAGAAAGAAAGAAAGAAAGAAGAGTTTAACATATCCTACCAATACCTCATAAATAATAGACTGTTCCCTTTTGATCCCCTGGAAAACAAAACACTTATCAACGATGGTAATAGGTTTCAGCGCCCAAAAGAAAGAAAGAAAGAAAGAAAGAAAGAAAGAAAGAAAGAAAGAAAGAAAGAAAGAAAGAAAGAAGAGTTTAACATATCCTACCAATACCTCATAAATAATAGACTGTTCCCTTTTGATCCCCTGGAAAACAAAACACTTATCAACGATGGTAATTGGTTTCAGCGCCCAAATGGAAGAAAGAAAGAAAGAAAGAAAGAAAGAAAGAAAGATAGAAAGAAAGAAAGAAAAACATATCCTAAATACAGAAACAAAGGAAAAACAGGACCGATGGTAATTGGTTTAGGACCAAAGGAAGAAAGAAAGAAAGAAAAAAAAGGAAGAAAGAAAGAAAGAGAGGAATACAGAAACAAAAAGAATGAATAAACAAAGATACAAAGAAATGAATGGAGGGAGGGAGTAAGGACGGAAGGAAAGAAGAAACAAAGGAAGGAAGGAAAAAGGAAGGAAGGAAGGACGGAAAGGAGGGAGAGAGGAAGAAGGAAGAAAGCAACAAAGAAACAAAGAAAGAAAAGAAGAAACAAAAAAAAGAAAGAAGATAAGATAGAAGTTTTTAATAACTGTTTCAGTGAAATGAAAAAAGTTGTCACTTTCTTTTCATTTGTATCCCCTTACTTCTTAAAATAACGATCAGCATTCGTATTTATGATTGTTATTGATTATTCAATCATTAACTTAAGAATCACAATTCATCAGGAAAAAAGTGAAATTGTCATGGGTCTTTCTAATAATAATGATAATAATAATAATAATATTTTTTTTAAGGTCAGTGGAAAATGTCATGACGTTATTTCTGATTTTGAGTCTGTGGGCAGCATCCGGAAAGAAATGTGAACACACCAGAAATCAAAGGAAATAATAATAATAATGATGAGTTGAAAGGCCTCCTCAATATTGTAAAATACTTCAGTGACGACATAGGTATGGACTTCGGATTAGATAAATGTGCAAATGTAACTTTCAAGAAAGGTAGAATTACAGAAACACCCTTAATAGATTTAGATTTTGTCACAAAGATTAGGGAACTGGAGCATGGTGAAGCTTATAAGTACCTAGGAATTAGCGAAGGAGATGGCATACAACACCCCCAAATGAAGGAAAAATAAGAAAAAGAACACTACAGGCGTGTACGTCTGGTACTAAATACTGAGCTGAACTCAAAAACAGGATATCAACCATAAACACATTGGCTGTCCCTGTGGTGCAATACAGCTTTAATGTCCTTAACTGGACCATAGCTGAAATTAAGCGACTGGATGCCAAAACGAGAAAGCTACTCACTTGCTATCGCATGCATCATCCCAAAGCTGATGTCGACCGTCTGTATGTGCCCAGATCCGAAGGAGGCAGAGGATTAGTTCAACTAGAACTGTCCTACAAAACTACAACAATTGGCCTCCAAAGATATTTGGAAACTACTGAAGACTGGATGATGGTATGCGTCAAGGAACATGAAAGTAGTAAGCGTCTCTACTCCGTAATGAAGGAAGCCAACAAATTCAAAATGGAGTTTCAAATGGGCGTAGAGATGAAACTACAGCACAATACACCGGCTGAAACTGCAAAATACCTAAAAAAAGATAGCTAAGACGAATGCAACAGACCAGTTACAGAAGCGATGGCAAAATAAACCGCTTCATGGCCAATACTCTGCCCGTACCAAACAAGTTGACGTAGACAAAACCCGTACCCATCAGTGGCTACGTAGTGCAGGGTTGAAAGCGGAAACTGAAGGTTTTATCCTTGCTGCGCAGGACCAATGCTTGCTAACTAGGAATTATCAAGCACATATACTAAAATATTGTGTCAGCTCAAAATGCAGATTCTGTGATAAATATCCAGAAACGATTGATCATCTTGTATCAGGTTGTACGGTGTTGGCACCCACTGAATATAAAACCCGACATGACAGAGTGGGCCAATATTTGCACTGGAAAATCTGCAACATCTACGGGAAGAAAACTGAAAGAAACTGGTATGAACACCACCCAGACCCGGTTACGGAGATAGGACCTGTTACAATTCTATGGGACTACACAATACACACTGACAGAACAATCAAGGCCAACCGCCCAGATATTGTTATTAAAGACCACAAACAAAAAAACGGTGCCTCCTTATTGATATGGCAGTCCCTGCCGACTGCAATGTATCTTTGAAGATATCAAAAAAGTTGTCAAAAGTACAAGGACCTTTGAAATAGAAATCGCGAAAATGTGGCATATGGGAACATCAACAATCCCTGTTGTAGTTGGAGCCCTAGGACTGGTTGGAAAAGATTGCAGTAGACTAATTGAAGGGATTCCTGGAAGTCTATGCCTCAAGGAGATACAGAAAATTGTTCTGACAAGTACAGCCCACACCTTACGAAGGGCTTTATCTATGTAATCATTTTTTTTTTTTTTGTCAGTGGAAAGTGTCATGACGCCATTTCTAACCTTAGGTCCCTGGGCGGGACCCGGAAAGAAATGTGTAAACGCCAGAAATCAAAGATAATAATAATAATAATAATAATAATAATAATAATAATAATAATAATGTTTTGAAGTTTTTCAAAGAAATATTATGGTCTGTAGTAACTAGTATGTCAATAAGAAAGCACATTCTGTTTCTGTGGTCCTTGATCAATATGTCAAGGCGATTATCTTTGGTTTGTTTTACGGTATATCAACCTCAGTGGGTTATTTAATGCCAACAAGATTTTTATTGCTGGTAATATTTTGTTCGAAAATGTATTGCTGGAAATATTTTATTTCGAAAGTGTATTTCTGGTAATATTTTCCCCCAAAATGTATTGCTGGAAATATTTTTTTTAGAAAATGTATTTCTGGTAATATTTTTCCCCAAAATTTATTTCAGGTAATATTTTTCCCCAAAATGTATTGCTGGTAATATTTTTTTTTCGAAAATGTATTTCTGGTAACATTTTTCCGCAAAATGTATTGCTGGCAAATTTTTTTTCTAAAACGTATATTTTTCCACAAAATGTATTGCTATTAATATTTTTTTTCGAAAATGTATTTCTGGTAATATTTTTCCCCAAAATGTATTGCTGGAAATATTTTTTTTTTCGAAAATGTATTTCTGGTAATATTTTTCCCCAAAATGTATTGCTAGCAATTTATTTTTTTCGAAAATGTATTTCTTGTAATATTTTTTCCCAAAATGTATTGCCGGCAATATTTTTTTTTTCGAAAATGTATTTCTTGTAATATTTTTCCCCAAAATGTATTTCTGGTAATATTTTTCCCCAAAATGTATTGCTGGCAATTTTTTTTTTTTTTCGAAAATGTATTTCTAGTAATATTTTACCCCCAAAATGTATTCCTGGTAATATTTTTTTTTCGAAAATGTATTTCTGGTAACATTTTTCCGCAAAATGTATTGCTGGTAAAATTTTTTTTCGGAAATGTATATTTTTCCACAAAATGTATTGCTATTAATATTCTTTTTCGAAAATGTATTTCTAGTAATATTTTTCCCCAAAATGTATTACTGGTAATATTTATTTATTTTTTTTTCAAAAATGTATTTTTAGTAATGATGTATTGCTGGTAATAATTTTGTCATTGAAAATATATTGCTGGTATTAAAATGTATTTTTACACGTTTTGACCTCATTCTGGGGGTTAACTGTTTTCCCATAGCAGGGACCCTAACAGGTGCTACCACCCCGGCTCAGTGTGGACCTGGGAACACCAGCAATTAAGAGATGGTTCCACGCTCCTCAAAACCTCCTGATCAGAGGTCTTGCTGTTGGACGTAGTTTATCGTCTTACCCAGGACGCGGATGAGCTTTGATTGTTCTTTCTGTGCATATTGTAAATTCTGTAACCGAGTCTGGGTGGTATTCATACGAATTTCTTGCAGTTTCCTGCTCCAAAACGTTGCATATATTTCAGTGCAGATATTGGTACGCGTTATCATGCCGAGCTTCTCTGGATGCCAATACCGTGCAACCTGATACAAGATGGACAATTATTTCTCGATATTCATCACAGAATCTGCATTCTGTGTAATCATTATTATTATTATTATTATTATTAGTAGTAGTAGTAGTAGTAGTAGTAGTAGTAACAGTAGTTTTATTAAATATTTAATCATATTTAAGCGAAAGAAAGACTTGTTAAGCAACAAACAACTTTCAATAAGTACACTATTAATTGAAAACAACCGCTTTAGTTTCCTTTCTTTCACCATACAGTCAGTTTTAGACCCACTGGAGTGACAGGGTCTAATCGTTTCTATTTTTTCCTCAGCTTTGGTTATTTGCAATATTGTGCAGTAATATGAATCCATTTTCGGGGTGTATCATGAAATTTGTTTGAGCTTGAAAAATATTGTGTCATCTGCGATTGCATCATATTTTCATCACACCCAGACACTATTGTCTCGACTGTCGATTAGTTGTCCTACGGCCATTTCTGCGATGGACGTTACTCCAAGAAAGCGAACAAAAATTGTAACGTTTCTCGAACACACTGGCAAGCCTTACTAGTGAGCAAATCAAAGTACTATAGACTGGCCCAGGAACTCTCCTGATTTAAATCCTATTGAAAATCTGTGGTCAATCTGCAAGGAACGATTTCGTGGAATGGACATACGAAGTACTAACATGTACACTGGTTCATGTTTCATTGAGAAAATGCGAAAAGAAAGTAAATAATAACGTAATTATTGGTTTTATTTCAATTAATTTGCACAAGGGTGTAAAACTAACATGAAAATTGGGATTCCAGTTCTTAACAGTTTTTAATAACCATGAACATTATTAATCTAACGTCCAATGATGTTAAAGTAAGTATACAGTAAAAAAAAACTGTAAAGCTTAAAATTTTGTTACATTTAACTTCTATATAATAAATGCGAATGTCAGTGTGTCACACTTTTCAACTTTATTCCTAAAAGCCGTAGCTCAATATATCATACCATTTTGGAACCAGACTACGTGAACATTAAAAACAATAGCTTCTTCTATCGCACTTCCCGACAGTGGGATTCCCTTCCTCTTACTTGCTTCCCTGATAGCTATAATCTCCAAATATCCAAATGTAACGTCAATCGATTTCTTCTGATGCCTTGATCCTGATCCCCGTCCTTCTCTTTATCCTTTCCTCAAACACCCCTCTTTAACCCCTTGCCTGCAACTGGCACACCCGCCTTGTTTGGGGGGGTGAAATACTTCAAAAATCACATACGACAGCCGACAGGTGTTTAAGGCCTACTAGATTCCGTTGTAACTCTGACTTGAGATTTCTGTAATCCTTCTGTCTCCCACTGTTTATCCCCTCGACATGGAAGAAACTATAGCTTAACAGCTATGGACTCGGAAAATGGAATCGACGATGCACGTTCGAATTGCTGCCTAGGCTGTTGCGTTTCCCTTTAGTACAAATACCTTTGGGAAACACATGAGTCTATTTTGGAATCAGGCCGACTCTGTGAGAAAATTAAAAACGTTCCGGGCCAGTTGTGGACCCGCAATCCTGAAATTTTAGATTCTCAAGTTTTCATTACTGCAATTGTTTTGGCGATTTTTGTACGTGATTTTTTTTTTTACGACGAATTTTTTGTACGATAACAATGTTTATAACCTGGAAATAAATTTGGGAATAATTGAAATTATTTGCGAAATCCAGCGAAAATCACCCATGAAATAAAAAAAAATTGTTTTTACGGAAATTAAGAACCTTTGTACGTCAAATTGTCTTTAAATTTAGTGACGGCAGAAGAAAGACTTGTTAAGCAACAAACAACTTTCAATAAGTAAGTAGATTTGTTAATAGTCAGCAATTGTTTTTTTTATGTTTTAACTTCAATACCATTCAAAACATTTCACTAATTATTGTTATTTTTTGTTTTATAGGAAAACCTGTTTTGCTGATTTACGTTTTTAAGATGTTTGGCTGCGTTTGTTACGGATGGCAAATTGATTTTTGAACAAAGAGAAAGAAAATGTTTGTTTGTTTTTTAATCTGTTTGTCTGTGTTTTCGTCGGTTGCACTTTAAATCTAATTTAGCATTCAGAAGGAGAACAAGCCTGACTTAATGATAGCTGGATAGCAGACGGGGAAAAATATTTGCAATATCTCATGCTACGATGTTGTAAGACGACAAACATAAAGATATTGTGAGGTGAGAAAAACAGGCATTTGAATTATTATGCATTTCCTCATCGGCT
>CAHIKZ030001016.1:1207500-1220000 GCA_903632075.3 Acanthosepion pharaonis
AAGTCTTCTCATCGGGACATTGGAGGATTTGTCGAGCGTGGAACCACCTTTTAATTGCTGTTGTTCCCAGGTCCGCCCTGACCCAGGGTGGTAGCACTTGTTAGGGTACCATCTATGGGCAAATAGTGTTTTGTCTACCAGGGCTGACCAATCTCTTTTAGTGTTATAGAACACAATTGGTCTAGGAGATGGAAAACTCTTCCACGAAAAACCTGAGGTATATTGTCTGCTCGTCTGTATATATATATATATATATATATATATATATATATATATATATATATATATATACAGCTGCTCTGTGATGTAAGCTTTCGGCTAACATGAGCCATCTACAGAGTGGTTATATATATATATATATATATATATATATTCGTATCATGTTTATTTGCACCGACTGAGTGTATCAATAGTCCCGAAGAGTGTGGATGGTTCTGCACAAGCCTTCACCACTTTAATCAAATCACTTGTGTGGGTTTTCTAACGGTTTACCTTGATTCGTTTTTATCCACACAGTTCACTTGCAAGGTCCGCTGGTGAGAGAATAAAGGCGACGGGGTCAGGTAAAAAGTATTACTGGAAGGCTCTACCTGGAGCTCCACACAGTGGCAGACCGATGGGTGATGGCGGTTCTTTCACAAACCCATGAGCAATTGTGATGTCCGTGTCCTCCATCGGTGACAAAGCAACCCTATTTAAGATTGCATTGCTTTCCCTATTATGGGCAGGGGGCGATAAAAAAGAAGCCCTAAACATTACTTGCTCACACAGAGACTTGGAAGCCCGATGCAGCTGTCTGGTTATCCAATAAAAGCAGTCGAAACAGCAAGAAAGATCAGAATAAATATATGAAGAATTTCCATTTTGGATCCTGGAATGTTCGCACTCTTCAGGACAATGATTCTGCACCAGAGCGTAAAACAGCTCTTGTTTCTCTCAAGTTAAAGAAATATAACATCGATATAGCGGCCATTAGTGAAACACGTCTGGCTGGTAATTCTAAGCTTAGGGAAGAAAATGGCGGATATGTATTTTTATGGGCTGGCAAGACTGAGAAAGAGCCACTCCAGTCTTGTGTTGGCTTTGCCATCAAGTCAGACCTTGCTAGCTCACTGCCTTCCTTACCTAAAGGTATATTTGATCGCATAATAGCATTAACCCTCAATCTGCAGTTCAACACCCATGTGACGATGGTTACCTGCTACGCGCCAACCTTAGGTAGTTCAGATAAAGAAAAAGATAATTTTTACATTCTCCTTCGAGATGTCATCTCCAAAGTCCAACATAAGAATAAATTAGTCCTTACAGGTGACTTCAATGCTCGTGTTGGCAGTGATTATCATTCTTGGAAGGACGTTTTAAGTCACCATGGTATTGGCCATATGAATTCTAATGGATTACTCCTTCTCACTATCTGCAAGGAATTTGACCTTAGTATCACTAATACCTTCTACCAGAAACACAGCTGTCGTAAGACCACGTGGATGCATCCTTGTTCGAAAGACTGGCATCTGATCGACTACGTCATCACCAAAAGATGGGACATAAAAGATTTTAAGATAACGCGGTCATTCCACACAACATGCTATCTGTCAGATCACGCTCTACTTCGGAGTAAAACTACACTGCATCTGCAAAAGCGAAGGCTTATAAAATCTACAGTACCCAAGCACATTAACGTACTGCCTATTAAATCAACTGAAACGAAAATTGAGCTCTCTGGCAAACTTGATGCTGCATTTGATTCTTTAAACATTACCAATTATATCGAATCATCTCGGAAGACTCTGCGTGATGCAACATATTCTACATCCTTGGAGGTTCTCGGCCTGCCACATCGTAAACATCAAGACTGGTTTGATGACAGTAATACAGAAGTTCAGCAGCTTATAGATCAATTGCACTCTTCTCATAAAGCATGGATTGAGGACAAGAACTCGTCCGAGAAGAAGATCGGTTACAAGAAGTGCAAACGTCAGGTTCAACGAACTCTCAGGTTGGTGGTCTGAAAAGGCCACTGAACTCCAAGAGGCTTCAAATAGAAAGAATCTAAAGGCTTTCTATGCTGGCCTCAAGAGCATTTTCGGTCCTCAGAAAAGTGGTGTTGCTCCAATCACCACAGCAGATGGTTAAACTCTTGACGGATAAGTCAAACCTTTTAGATCACTGGAAAGAGCATTTGGAAACTGTGTTGAACACCATTTTGGTTACTGATGAGGAAGCCATCACATCAATCGAGTAATATCCTGACATTCCGGAGTTGTCTTTTGAACCTACCCATCAAGATGCAATTGACTCCATCAAGCAAATCTCAATATCTTATTTTTAGCTTTATTTACATGTCTAAGATACAAAGACATATTGAAAAGCAACTTGTCAGCTGTCAATATACCACATAACACCCTTGAGCGCTTAGCCTTGGAGCGGAAAGAATGGAGAGCAATGTGTTTTAGTGGACTCAGCAGTTTTCAATCTGCTTGTCTGAATCATCTGCAAGAAGCGAGAGCAAGATCTAACAGGTCAGCCAATCTAACATGATCTCACAATCCTCACACTTGCTCCATATGTGGCCTCCTTTGTAAATCACTAGCGGGTCTTAAGTGCCACTTAAGATTATCGCACAAAATTTCACAACTGAATCAATTAAGCTGTCAGATCCTCATACGTCAAAACCAACGGGAGAGTCCATTATATATATATATATATGTATATATATATATATATATAAGTAAATAAACCTAAAGAGCCAGACTAACCTACCTAGGTTCCACCTACGCGGATCAGTAGGCCCTGACGATCCGCGTAGGTGAAACCTAGGTAGGTTAGTCTGGCTCTTTAGGTTTATTTACTTATTTTGCTCTACTTAGTGTATTGAGCACAGTGATCTCATCTTACAATACTCACTTTTGCTCTATATCTGGCCTCCTTTGTAAATCACTAGCACTTAAGATTATCGCACAAAATTTTATAACTGAATCAATTAAGCTGTCAATCCTCATACGTCGAAACCGACAGGAGAGTCCATTATGCAGTGTGTCAATAATGTCACTGTAACGTTACTTACAATAACAATTAAGAGAAAGTAATAATTAATCAACAGTCCAGAAATAATTTATTATTAAAATGGTTCTGGTTAATTCTAGTTAATAAAAATAAAATGCTATGATAAATTAATTACCGATACTTTTCGAATTGCAAGCCACTTGCGTCAATGGTTTGCCTTTTTTATTATAATATAACTGTATAATGACTTTACTGGTAGCCTACTTTCTTTAAACTTTAAAACAATTCATAAATTCAGTTAAAATTAAAAATAAAATTCATCCTAAAAGTATAATCGAAAGCGCACGGACATACGAACATTTGTACAATTTTTATATAATTTACGTCCAGAAAAGAAAAAAAATTATAAGAACGTAAGAGAAATTATATAAATACTTAACCACGTTACGTTTTCAGTTGTTTTTAATGAAACTTGCATAAAAGTGAAATTGCTCCCTATATACACTATATATATATATATATATATATATATATATATATATATATATATATATATATGCAAAGCAGGTTTCAAAAATACTTTTACAACCTTTAGGGGCGGGTTCCTCACACCAAAAAAAGAACAAAATTCCATATAAATATACGTCCACAGATCCTTCGTATGGATTGTTTTATGTATGTATCTAGGGTTATATGAATATGTTATTTTCCAAACACGGTCAGTACATTGTGACCGTGTTCACAGTTGATATTCGTGAATGTCGGCTTTTTTCTTTTTTTTATTAATAATTCTTCCATTATTTTTAGCTTTTTTTTACATGTGATTATATTTGTATTATCAACGAGTATCTTACGGATTGACCTTGGTAGGTCTCCATAATAGAGCTATGACCAGAAAGATATAACGTGAGCCTTCTTATTAGACAAGCTGTAGTGTATCCAATATAATTTTTCACAAATTTGGACTGATCATGAGCACTCAATAATATCAACTGTTTTCCAAACACAGCCAAAATGTTCTGACCGTGTTCAGTAATGAAACTTGCATGTATATGCATGTGCGTTTGTGTGTGTGTCTAACATTTCAAATACAACTAAAAAGTACAAAAGTAAAAGTACAATATGAATAAAAGCAAAAAACTCATCTTAACCGATGCGTTTTGTCCTCAAGGGCACATGGCACAGTGGATAAAGGCGTTGGTTAGATCCAGTGACAGACCCAAAGAATATGAGTTTAATACCCGGTTAAGGCAATGGAGAACTTTCAGAGGGAAACGAGATAACTGATAACTGACATCCATTAAACATGGCATGTGGAACTAGAACAGTCTACCCCAGTGAGCGAAATAAAGGGTTGTTCGAAATTCCAACCACCGGAGCGTACAACGGCCGAAACGTTGTGACAAATATGGCGACAAAGATGAGGACAATAGTCCGACTAATGTAAATACTGCGTTTTGTCCTCTTATTATTTTTTATGTAACTAATATTTAAATTCAGTCATTTATGCGCTATACGTGATACACGCTTAGGCGATCATGTATCTTACGATACATGTATCTTACGATTCATGATTTTCCCGCATCAGGGTAGGTGCCATTTCTTTCTGCGGTAGACGAGTTGCCACTCACTATAGAACCCGGGGTGGGGGGAGAAGAAGAGGATTCATACTTTCCCCAAATGTCTTAGCACGTAAGTGAATGTAATGGATTCGACTGGAATTTGAACTCGGCTCTCCGATTCCTCAATCCGAGCCGCTATACACTACTCCATCGTGCCTTCTCTATTTCAATTAAAATTTTAAAAGAACGTATCTATGAAGACAAAAAGAATCTTATACGGAAATGTTTATATATGCATTAGTTATACATAGAAATAAATTCAACTGCTATTTTGGTTTAAAGAATATCACTCTTATTAAAAGAGAAAGTAACTTACTTAGACGGAAAATTGTCGAGTGTCGCTATCGATTCTTATCAAAATATAAATCTGCAACCCCGGAATTTTTCAAATATCTCCATTCCTGAAAGAATTACTCCTTCCCTAAGCCAACATTCACGACAACAAAAAAATTAAAAGATAACTGTTAAATTAATATATATACACGCAAACATATGTATATATAAATAAAAAGAAAGAACAGTAAGATATATAATCCGGTGTTCTTATAGATATTTTTATTTTTACAAAATAGTGGTCAATGTAAATCTACAGAGCATTAATATTATAAATTTTTCGCTACACAGTTCTAACCATGTTTCAAAAATTTTAAATCAATTAATTTATAATATATATATATATATATATATATATATATATATATTATTTTATGATATTGAAACAAAAATATGTTAAAAATAGCTACACAATTACAATTATGTTTCACCACTGCAAATGTGTCTTCTCGGGTGATGTTAAACTACTGGCGAGTAAACGATTAATTTAATTTCAAAAGCATAATAGTTCCTCATTTTTCGAGGAAAAAACAGAATAAAAATAGGCTTGTGCGCTTTGCTTTGGTTAACCAATCGGATGTGACCTACGCTAAATTCAAACTCACCGCAAAAAAAAAAAAAAAAATGATTATTTATTCATGACACGAACTTGTTTGCATATAAATCCTAGACAATTTCCTTATGGACAGACGTCTGGCGTTAAACTTTCCTAATAATTAAAAACTAAAGAAATAAGGATGTAATTTAACACAACGCTAACCAGTTATATGCTCGTTCAGCTTCTTATGTAAACTCATGCAGTTGTTAAACAAAAGGCCCCTTTAATAAACGGTTAAATAACTTGACCACATGAAAAAAAAAAGATAAAAAATACAGAAATACTTTGGCAAATTAATATGCGACCGTTAATAATACGAACTAATCAACGTAAGATGTTAATAATACTAACTAATCACCTGTACATCCATATAAGATGCTAATAATACTGACTAAACATATATATTAAATCGAAATGAATCTTACAAATAGAATAGTAAGCAATATAAGATGCACCGCAGTTCATCTACTGATTATTGCTATCAGAAAAATTATTATCAAATTCAAATTTTAAACATATTGTAAGGTAAAAAGCAGAATATGCCTACAATTAACGGTCAGTTCACTTCTTTGGTTTAATAAGGAGTTTTATCAGAAAATCTGATAATTTCCAATTTTTTATGTAAGTATAAAAAACAGGGTTCATCTAAAGATCTACATGTTCTAGCTTTTTTTTTAATTATTCCATTTTATCTTAGGAGCTTTATTAGCTTCTTTTAAATTCCAAATAAATTTAGAAAGAGATGTACTATTTTTATAAGTACTATTAGTGAAGGATAAGTTATGTTGATACCAGCTCGTCTTAAAAGCGTTTTTAGTACTACCAATATAAAATTTTTCAACAGTAGGATTCTTTATTGTAGAAATAGTACATAGGTAAACAAGAGAGTTGGTTAAGCATTGCTTTCGTAATGGACATTCGTTAGAATTCTTGCAAATACATTGTTTAAACAATGTATTTTGTCAACAGTATTTATTTTGGAATGTGCATTATTATCCAAATTTTTAAATTGATTTCAAATTTTATTATTGCGTTTTTTTAAAAATCGTTTCAAGATTATCTGTGCAGCTATAACTTATTTTTAGTGTGTTTCTGTTAAATATTTTACTAAGAGGGTTGCATTTAGGGAAATGTTTATCAACTAAATGGAGGAACTTCTGGTCTAATTTAGTACTGACTAATTGGTTAAATGGGGAGGGTACCAAATGATTTTTCTATTCCTATTTCTTTTCCTTAGATTAATATTATCATATTTTCTATACTTGATTTCAACTCACTTGTAGCAAACTATTCTTTAAAACAGTATCATAAACACTATATTTGTCAGATGAGTCGTTAGTAATCCTATATTCTATATAGATGAGGGTATATATATTTGATAACAGATGAAGGGTGGTTAGAACTGGGGTAAATTTATATTAGGTTAGCATTATTTTTCATATAAGGTTGGACTACATCATTAACAAGATCTAACGTAGCATCATGAAAATCAATTCGTTTAACATCAGCAGTTAAACGTTTTAATTCTCTATGAATCATTTTTCTTAATTTGCGAATTATTTATTCGAAAATTCTAACATAAACATGTTATAAAATCACTACAAAAATAGCCATTTTGTTTCAACACTTCTGGTGTCTTATCAAGTGATGGTATGGAAACACTAATCCTATACTTGGTTATATATATATATATATATATATATATATGTGTGTGTGTGTGTGTGTGTGTGTGTGTGTGTGTGTGTGTGTGTGTGTGTGTGTGTGCAGTACTTAGTGGAAAACGCTCAATATCACTGATAGAGCTAACATGATAAGTTGTATAGATATGAGTTTCTGACCCTGGTTTTCACGCTTTTGCGATTATTAGACAAACTGGTTTATTTTTTTAAATTGGATTATTTGATATTATGGCTTCTCTGAATGTTGTCAAGGAGAATATTTCAGATTCAGATTAAATTACGCTGCGTAATAATGTCCTTAAGAAAGAACAATTTCAAAATTGACGTAAAAAATTGACGGTTTTTTTATGTAACGTTTTTAAACTAGAATACTTATCTTGTACGGATTAATTCCATTTTCAATCAATTTTTTGGAATCCAAAAATCGCTTAAGAATGGAACTGAGCTATGGATTTTAAATTTAATTTTATAATTAAATTTAAAATTTTAGTTTTTGTTTTGAAACATTATAATTGCTGTGTAGCGATGGAACCATATTTTTAGAATAGAAAATAATTATCATATATATATCATACTTATTATAAAACCCAGGTTGTATGTGTGTGTGTGTGTCTGTACGTTTATATATTGGATCGGATTTCCTACATTTTTCAACCGATTTCAACAAAACTTGGATATATATATATATAAGCTTGACCTGACAATCCGTGTAGGTGAAACCTAGGTAGGTATGTTTACCTGGTTCTTTAGGTTCATAGTTAAGTTTGCTGTTAAATAACCCACAAATGTTGATATACCATTAAACAACCAAACCAAAAGCTTTCTCTTAGACTGATTCCGACATTTGTTTTGGATTTAAGTAATCCACAAGTGTTGATAAGCCAGATCAATCTAGCCTATGATCACAAATTTATGAAGTTTTTTCTACTTGAGCCTGCTCTAATCATTTTGGCACGCACACACACTCTCACACACACACAAACACACATACACACAGACACACAGACACACACACATATATATATATATAAATATATACAGAGTGTCCATAAAGTTCGTGTGCACTTTCAAAAATTTATAACTTTATTTGTATTTGCGATAGAAATAATCTGTAAAAGAAATTAAAGTTTAATGTACCTAGTTTTAAGTAGAGCTAAAATAACTAATGTGATTTCAGGCATTACTGTAAATCAATTGGTAAATGTTTTCCGTGAACTGCAAAATCGTATTACCCTTTGTATTGCTAATGATGGAGGACATGTGGAAACTTAAATAAAATTTCAATAAAAGCTTAAAAAATATAGATTTACTTCTTTCCAATCCTTTTTAGAAGTTATTTCTATCGCAAATACAAATAAACTTATAAATTTTTTAAAGTGCACACGAACTTTATGGACATCCTGTATATATATATATATATATATATATATATATATATATATATATATATATATATGATGTTAGGGCGGGTCAGATGTTTCGTTTGCTAAATTCCACACATTGCTCAATGTTTACAACGTAATTAAATGCGGAAAAGAATTTATTACAGGTCTATGCGAGTTTTGCATGCCTTGCATATTCACTTAGAAAATTAGCTTTTTTTCATGCTGATATAACTTTAATTATAAAGCGTACAGGCTCTATATTATTATATAACACCTTCAATTTCATTACAGTACGAAATGTGATTTATCATCTTGGCACGACAAGTAAAATACCCACATAAATTACGTAATATTCTCTACCATGGACAAAGTATGCTAAGATGGATTCATATATCAACTTTCCGAATTGGGAAACAGAAAGAAGTGAATACATTCTGAATTGCTCCAAGTAGTACAACGCCTACTTAAAAAAATAATAATAAATGTCATTTTTCTAAAGCAAAATAAACATCATGCGCTTTAGACATGTCGAGCTGGCATGAGTCGGGAGCAATATACGTTTTTTCTAGGCCAGGGAAATATCGAGAGAACAGCGAGAGGCCTGCGACGTTTCCTCTGTGAGGTTGGAAATGATTCATCACCCTCAAGGACGCGTAGATGTTTGGAACTCTATCGAGATTGGAAAGTGACGACTGGGCAATTAGAAGTCTTGCAAAATGACTAAACATCGAGATAATGAGATTTCATAAATTTACCAACCCAAAATATTTCACATTTAAAAAGTGTTTAACACATGGCTACCAACGGGAATACCAGTGAGGGAAGAATAAATAGGAAAGCTTGTTTTATGGATAGTGGCTCAGATTACGAAATCGGAATCATGAGATCAAATTTCAGTCGAGTTTGTTGCATTCACTTACGCACAAATACACTCAGTCTATAAGAACAAAAACTTTGAATTCAAAACCTGAGGGGTTGAGTGATCGGAGATTAAAACGGTTCTCCATCGTCTAGTGAAGGGGTTTTCTCCAACAGGAGTGTGAAAGACATGGTCAATAAAAGAGGGATTTTCTCGAACAGGTGTGAGAAAGACATGGACAATCAGGGAAGGCTTTTCGGCAACAAGAGTGAGAAAGACATGCTCAATAAGGGAGGGGCTTTCTCCAACAGGTGTGTGAAAGACATGTTCCGTAAGAGAGGGTTTGAACCAGTTTTCTATTTACTTTCAAGGCAAGCGTGCTTTGCCATTCAGCTACTGGAAGCCATTACAACAAAGAAAATCTCAATTACCCTATTTAATATTTGCATATATCTCATTGGGACCGTTAGAAATTTATTTCTTTTATTTGCATGCCCGAAACGTAAGCAAAGTAAATTTCTTATTGCAATAAACGTTATATTTGCATCAATAGCAAAATATTGCTTGCCTACACGCGATCCTACTAAATACCCACTAAAACATAGAAATAATTACCATCCTAACTTCTTGATTGGTTACTGCTCATTTGGAGCGTAATAAAGAGTGTGGCCATCAAACAAGTGCCATATGTGATACACCCTTTGACACATGACTGAATAGGCAGAAGCTTCTTGCATTGGTAGACTGGTTACCAACTAAGGCTAAAGAATCCGGTCTGTCTTTCTATTCAACCCTTAGCTTGTGGGGGAGATGGATTCATACTTTTCCCAAAGTATGAATCAATCTTTGTATAAATGGAGGCACGATGCAGTAACAGATAGCGGCTCGGACTGAGGAATCGGAGAGCCGAGTTCAAATTTCAGTCGAATCCATTACATTCACTTATGTGCTAATACCCTTAGGAAACGCGTGAATCCTCTTCTTCTCCCTCCAGCTATGGGTAAATAGCAGGACAGACTGGGTTCTATAGCCTTGGATGGCAACTGGTTTAGGAGAAGGACAACTCTAAATTTAAAATGCACGGTGGAGTAATGGATAGCTGCTTGGATTGGGGAATCGGAGAGCAGAGTTCGAATTCCAGTCGAACCCATTACATTCACTTACGTGCTAATAACCTTGGTAAAAGGTATGAATCCTCTTCTTCTCTCTCCAGCTATGGGTAAACAAACTGGGTTCTATATTCTTGGATGGAAACTGGTCTACCGCAGAAAGAAATGGCAACCTACTGCGGGAAAAAAATCTGCCTCGTCAGTCATGTATTGAAAGATACGTGATCGCCTAAGCGTGTATCACGTATGGCACACAACTAACTGAATATAACTAAAGGACAGCAATTTCGTTTTGGAGGAATTTAAATTTACAAGCCATTTCTTGCACCAGTTAACAACGGATTGAAGGTAATTTTCAATGTCATAAAACAAATATTTGTGACATCAAACTTTTATTTTTTTCCCCTCCCATCACAACAAAGAGTTGTTTCTTTTTTTCTTTTTAGACTTGATGAGTTTAAGATTGTAATGGTCGGGAAAACATTTCCACGGGGTTTTATTCCACATTGTAGCTGCTCTTTGGAAGAGATTCTACGAATAGTACTTCTTTGTTACCAAGGGAATACGAAAGGATTCGAACCTGCATACGTGGCATGACGAATACAGTGAGCCTTCGACTATTCGCGTTTCAGCATTCGCGGTTTCACACATTCGTGGATTTTTCTTCAGAACATGTGTACTTGTTATTCGCGGAAACTCCGAATATTCGCGTGTTTTACTGAAGAACGTATGTACAAATTATTCGCTAAGAACTCCGTCGATTCACCTATCTTTTCGATAGAAAATATTTAAAATATTCTTGTATTATTTTCCTTTTTATTAAGTGACTTAAAACATATAACAGTGCATTTTTATAGAAAATTGAATTGTACATCTTCATTGTAGAAAAAAAAACCCCGCAAAAACATGCGTAGCGCTTGGGCTTTGTTCTTTGTTAGCGGGGTGCAGCTGGGGTCTTAAAAGTGGTTTATGCTAAGTTTGGGAGCATCAACACAGTTCTGTTTTTAGAAAATGTTTTAAACTTTATATTTTATGTCTTATTACACATATTTTATACAGTATTTTCAATGGTTGTATCGATCTATGCGTAATTAAAAACGGTTATTGTACGTATGAAAGAAAATTTACGCTAAGTGTATAGTCAACAATACTATTTTTCAAATATGTTTTATAAAGGTTCTGAAATGTTTCTAAAGTGTCTATGATGAAATTTTAAGGCATATGAGGTTTTAATAATCAAAATAGGTATTTATAAGCACTTTTAGGGAGGTGGGGGTTACAAGTATTATCGGATTCTAACTATTCGCGGCCGGTTCTGGTCCCTAACCCCTGCGAATACGGGGGACTCACTATAGTATAAAAAACATGGTTAATGACTTTTACTAGAGAAATAAAAGAACAATGAAAGGATTGTAAGTGGTCAGGAATCAAAGCGAGTGCTACTGACAGAATAGGATTATTATATAGATGTCTATCTCTTTCTCTCCCCCTCTCTCTCCCTCCCTTCTCTCTCTCCCTTATCTCTCTCTCCTTCCCTCTCTATCTCTCCCTTTCTCTCTCTCTCCTTCTCTCACTCCCTTTCTCCCTCTCTCTCCCTCTCTCTCTCTCAGGAATCAGTGCGAGTGCTACTGCCAGAATAGGATTATTATATAGACGTCTATCTCTTTCTCTCCCCTCTCTCTCCCTCCCTTCTCTCTCTCCTTCTCTCTCTATCTCTCCCTTTCTCTCTCTCTCTCCTTTTCTCATTCCCTTTCTCCCTCTCTCTCTCCCCCTCTCTCTCTCTCTCTCTCTCAGGAATCAGTGCGAGTGCTACTGACAGAATAGGATTATTATATAGACGTCTATCTCTTTCTCTCCCTCTCTCTCTCCCTCCCTTCTCTCTCTCTCTCTCTCTCTCTTCCTCCCTCTCTAT
>CAHIKZ030001016.1:1235000-1275000 GCA_903632075.3 Acanthosepion pharaonis
TGCTCTACGATTAATATTTCTGAGCCATTACCTATTACACCACCTGCACATCCAAGCTTACAGCACCTAATATTCCCAAACGATTCACTCATCTATGTACCGACCAGGCACGACGTTGCTTAACTTCGGTGATCATACGGGAAATAGTGTTTCAATGTAGATGTATACAATTAACTTTATGGTCGAATTTAAGAAAGAATTCTACTTTTAAAATCGTTTAAATAAGTAACATCGAAGAACGCTAAGAAAGAAAATTTTATATATTCTTATATATATATATATATATATATATATATATATATATATATATATATATATATATATATATATATTACGATATATTATCTGTTATATTATTTGTTACGATATATTATCTGTCTATATTTCTGAGATGAGGTATTATGTACACTATTTACATTATTCGGACTATTGTCCTCATCTTTGTCGACATATTTATTACAACGTTTCGGCCGTTCAGTATTTGTCTATATTTCTGAGATGAGGTATTATGTACATTATTTACATTATTCGGACTATTGTCCTCATCTTTGTCGTCATATTTATTACAATGTTTCGGCCATTGTACGCTCCGGCCTTCTTCAGGTGGTTGTAACTGAACCCTTTATTTTCTCACAGGTCCGAGCGAACAACGGTCGAAACCTTGTAATAAATATAGCGACAAAGATGAGGAAAATAGTCCGAATAATGTAAATAGTGTACGATATATTACTATATATTACTATGAACCTAAAGAGCCAGGTAAACCTACCTACGTTTCACCTACGCGAATCGTCAGGGGGTACGCCCTACCCTGACGATCCGTGTAGGTGAAACTAAATAATTTACCTGGCTCTTTAAATTCATGGTCACTAACTCTACTTCGTGTATTGATCACTCTACTTTGTTACTTTTGCTTTACTCGTCTCTGAGGTTTTTTCTTTGGACTCTGAGCTTGGATTCTGGACGATTGTTTTCGCCTCAATTACATGTTCTTAGTTCTTTCTTTTTTTATTCTTTATTTTTCCTTGGGTATTGGTTTGTTCATTTACAAGCCAAAACACCTAAGGTTTTTCCGGGCGAGTATAAAAATTACTTATATTTATAAAATTATTATTATTATTATCATTATTATATATTACGATATATTATATATTATTATATATTATATATTCGATGTGCGAATTTCGTAGCCGTTATCGGCTAGGCTAGGTAAATTAGCGAGCAGAATTCGCAACTCGGCCTAATCTGTTGCGTCCACTTTCACATAAATGCCTTTAGGAAAATTTTGAATTGAGACATTTATCCCTAAGATATGGGTTAAATAAAAGAGTAGACAAGGCTCTATAAACTTGGATGGTAACCTGTGTAAGAAAAGTAATAGACTGAATAGCAAACCGTGGAGGAAGCAAACGAGAAATCACTCCCCTATTTTCCCCAAGAATTCTGAGATAATAAAAACAATAATGAAATATGGGAAAACCACGATCTGAAAGGACATAACATTTTAAGCACACACAGACATCTATATATATGTATATATATATATATATATATATATATATATGCACACAGTATCTGAGTAAATGCTCTGTTTGAAATAAACAGTATTAATTACATTTACCGGCCTGAATGTCTGACAGGCGTCCTCCGACAGAAATTGAACCTGTAACCAATACGGAAGCAGTCATATAGCCTGGTGTACTGTTTAGCCATTCTGCTACAGAGATGTAAGACGCCGGTATCTGTAATTAATACGGTTTAATTTAAAAAAGTTGTATCTATAAAAAAACGTATAAACAGAAAATATATCAAAATTTTTTATCCATTTCATGTATATATATATATATATATATATATATATATATATATATATATATATATATATATATATATATATATAAATAACACCACTCGTAGCCTGACGATTGCGTCTAGCATGAAACAAACTGTCGCCTCTAAGTGTTGACTTCTTTGTTCAATTATATATTTACAAACGCTATATCTCTGGTATTGAGCACTCTATTCTATAAATACAGCACATCTTAAGACTATATTTCTTCATATATATATGTATATATATATATATATATATATATATATATATATATATATATATATATATATATATATATATATAGGTATATAAATGGATATAAACCAAATCATTAGCTATTAGCAACCTTATATACGTGCGTTTGTGTGCATAGACAGGTAAGCGAATAAATATTTACTTAATTTAATATAAAATGTAAATGAACCCGTGGTCAATGTGGTTAGACAAAGATAAGAATATATATACTAATTTTTGTGTACTGTAAAACATGCCGGTATATTTTAGAAATTATGCAATTGTATTGATTATATTTCTGCAAGTATTGTGTAGAATTTTTGTTGAAAGGATTCAAATTTTTAACTCAGTAAAAGTAAAAATACCCCCCAAAAAAACCTAAAAGGAAACATTTAAATATTACTATGTTATATAATCGCTATTTAAAAAGACGACCATGTATAATTTTGTAAATACATTGATTATATTTTATGCATGAGTAATTCTGTATTTTTTTTTTTATTTGTACAATATAGCTGTGTAGTTGCATATTAAAAAGAATTTCGATTATGAAATCGTTAAAAAAATATATCCGGAGAAAATTAAAGGGAAACTTTTACATAATATCGATTACCTGTATCGATTATACGATTCGATTATACAGACATGGAAAAATCTCTTTAATAATTTGTTATATATATATATATATATATATATATATATATATATATATATAATGTATATATATGTGAGTCTGTGAGCGTGTGTGACCCTGTGTGTTTGTTTCAAATAAATAATATGGATATATATATATATATATATATTTGTTGTGTGTGTGTGTGTATAAATTTTATATATATTTTATATATGTTCGGTGGTTATTGGAAAGCTTTCAATATCAGTGATAGAGCTAACATACTTAAATCTTTAGACCTGAGATAAACTTACATCCATTTAACTAACTATCTATCTATCTATCTATCTATCTATCTATCTATATATATATATATATGTATGTATGTATGTATGTATGTGTGTGTGTGTGTGTTTTCAAAGTAAAGCGAAATAATATATACAGTACAGTTCGAAGGTTTGAACCCCCCACCCCACGAATTAGCATGGAATGAACTTGATAGAAAAATGAAAAAAAAAAAAAAATGAGAAATTGCTCTTAGAAGCATTGAAAAAAGATGGAATCAATTATCAAACTTATACATTGAGAAACTTTTGCAACGAATGCCAAAAATTTGTGCTGCAGTAATCAAGGCTAAAGGAGGATATTTTGACGGGAGCAAATTTTAATCATAAAATGTTTTTTTCCGTTTTTGTCATGAAATTTCCTTTAAAAAAATACGTCTCACTTTTGTTTTAACTATGTATAATAATTTTCTCTTATTTAAAGTACAAAACAACTAATTTTGGGGCCAAATTAAAATATTACCAGAGCTCCCAACAAACTTGTGAACTGTATATATATATATATATATATATATATATATAATCTGAAAAGATGACCTGTACATTAAAGCCTGTAACAGACACTGACCGCTCGGCTTAGACTTTAGTCTATTCATTTTATTTACACACACTCTGTCCATGATACTGATCACTTTTACCCATAAATATATCACACCTTAAAATTATATATTTCTCATACATGTCTATATATATATATATATATATATATATATATATATATATATATATATATATATATATATATATATATATGGCTAACCTCAAAATTACCATTTATCTATAAGTTCTAACCTCATGGTTACTACATATATCTATCTATATATATCTATATATATATATATATATATATATATATATATATATATATATATGGAACGAGAGAAAGACTGACGGCAGAATCGATATATAAATCAAAAGAGCATGGTTACTGTCAGTTTATCACCTGGATATGTGGCTAACCCTAAAATTACCATTTATATATAAGGTCTAACCTCGCAGTTACTATCTATCTATCTATCTATCTATCTATCTATCTATCTATCTATCTATCTATCTATTGCAGTCTATTGACTATCTATCTATCTATCTATTGCAGTCTATTGACTATCTATCTATCTATCTATCTATCTATCTATATATATATATATATATATATATATATTCTCTCTCAAGATATATATATATATATATATATATAAAAAAAGAACAGTAAGATATATAATCCGGTGTTCTTAAAGATTTTTTTATTTTTACAAAATAGTGTTCAATGTAAACTTACAGAGCATTAATATTAAATTAATATTACAAAATTAAATTCAGACTTTCAGCTTCCATTTTTTTGAAACATGGTTAGATCTGTGTAGCGAAAAAAACATATTTTAAATCAATTAATTTATAATATATATATATATATATATATATATAGAGAGAGAGAGAGATAGATAGATAGATAGATAGATAGATAGATAGATAGATAGAATAGATAGATAAATATGGGACAGAGAAAAGACTTATGGGGAAAATATAGGCGGGATATGGAAATCAACACTGCATGGTGACTGTCATTTTTACCTGGATATATATATATATATATATATATATATATATATATATATATATATATATATATGAATGATTACCTGGCGATGCGCCCGTTAACTTCCTTTTCTTTTCCCCAGTGTGCTAGGCAGTCACTTCAATCTACATATAAAATTATCTGACTTTGGTTAGTCCGTCTTTTCTTCACATTCTCTGAAATTGGCATACATGGAAAGCAAAATTTAGGACAGGTATCTTGGATACTAAATACAGTTTGCTTTTCTCGGGCGCATAGCTTTGTACAAAAAATTTTCATTAATTGTCTGAGAAAAAATAAAAGTTTAATTATTTGACATATAAATACTCCCTAACAATTTAATGATTAAAATAACAAATACTTATTTAATAAAAATGCAATATTGTTTTTTTTTTTTTTGCATATCTTATTTAAGTTTTTATATTCCGTTGATTGATTTGTGAAATTGAACGAAACATACAATTTGTAAATCCAGACAAAAAATTTAACGCTAAATATTGTGAGGATTTCACCAAAACATTCTGGTGTTTAAAAAATGTGCACAATTTTAAAATGGTTTAAACGAAATTATCATAAGTGAATCAGTTCGGCAGTTTAAACCATTTTTTTTTTTTTTTTTGTTGGCAGATCCTTATTTTCTATGCAGCAGGTTACAAGAAAATTAATAATACTTGTAAAATATTTGAGTTTTCCGTTTTTGTTTATAAACTTCATTTTTCAAAAAAATAAAAGTTCCTTTTTTATTTTATTTTATTTATTCACCATTATTTGCAATGACTTGTTGCCATTTATATGTATGTTTATACTGAGGTCAATGCCAAGCGGTCACAGTCTGTTTTATGCTTCAACTTTAAAGACTTAGGATTGCATTGGTTTTAGGATATTGAGAACTTTTTACCTATGAATATAGCACAGTTTAAATCTATATTTTATCATATTATATATATATATATATATATATATATATATATATATATATATGCTTCTGGCGAGTATTGTATTTTGTTGGTGTTATAAAGATTAACATTTCACTTCCAACCACCATTGCAAAATGATTTTTACTATGAAAATGCATTGCCAATGATTTTTACTATAAAAATGCATGGTAAATGATTTTTACTATAAAAATGCATTGTAAATGATTTTTACTATAAAAATGCATTGCAAATGATTTTTACTATAAAAGTGCATTGCAAATGATTTTTACTATAAAAATGCATTGCAAATGATTTTTACTATAAAAATTCATGACAAATGATTTTACTATTGTTATATAACATACCTATGAACACTAATGGGTATATCCCAATCCTCATAAATCTAGTTTCACACTCTTCCCTTGTCTTTTGAACAGGAGTAGCGGTTTATCCCTTGTTTCCTTTTTCCGATTGGGTTTCCAGTCCCATCTAAAGTCTACTTCAACTCTATACTTCTAATGTCTCCACGTGAACTCTGAAATTTTATTCACTAATTAAACCTTGAACTCTTCAAGTCAAGAACTAGCCATCTTTCCTGCTACCTTAGCCTTTCTTATGCTAATACAACTCCACATAGTAACCCTCTACCTTGAGTGGCTCTTGGGCTTTTATTGGATGAATAGTGAAAAAATAAAAGTAATCTACTATCTCTAAGGATCACAAAAGACCATGTCAGAAATGAATAAGAAAAATTTTTAATTTGATTTTTAACTTTAAATTTAAAATTATTTCCATTAAGCACCCCGTCACCCTTGAGCGCCTCTTAGGTCTTAAACTCACTCCTAACACCAAGTGAAACTTGTATATACAATCTTTCGTTAAACACGCTGGTCGTTTCCCTCTACCGCTCCAGCAAGTACCTGACTCCTCCTACTCCCTTTACAAGAGCTAGATCAGGCCGAAAATGGATTATTGCTACCATATACAGGCAGGAGCTGCCCAGTCTTCACTTTCCACCCTTGATAGAGTCCAAAAGCACCTTTGCGTCCTTTTGGGTGATGAATTATTTTCCACCCTAAAACGTTTCAAGACTCTCGCACTCTATCGCTATTTCTATGGAGAGTTTTCAGAAGAACTACACTAATTAGTTCCACCAGTTCTAACCTTCCCGCCTAAGACCCACCATGCCACACCCATTGTAGCGAAACCCCCACACCCTCTTTGTATCCCCCCCCCGCTGGTGAGAAGTTCCACTCAAGCACCTTCTTCCAGCGAACTGCTGCCTTGTGGAACCGACTCCCAAGAGGTTGCTTCTCCGATCACTACAATCTTAACGCGTTCAAATCTACGATTAACCGTTAGATATTTATCATTTCACCCACGAGAAACGAATATGGCACAAGGCCGGTTTTATTGTGGGTTTCTCCGAGCCCGTAGGCTCGGCCAAAAAAAATAGCCATTGAAGCCGATTAGACGGGTTCAGGCCCTGTCTACCTCCCCGGACGAAACCTTGCCCTTCGGCAAAGCCTCATCCGGGTTCCTCTCTGCTAATGCAGAGAGTTCGACAGAAAGTGTGCGCAGTCAGAGACCGCTCAACACCGTACGATTAACCGTTATCTTCTACACATAACCGTGTACCTCCTACTCTGTAACCCTCTACCTCGAGGGGCCCTCGAGCACTGTAAAAAAAAAAAAGAAAATTAAATTTATTTCCTGCCACAGTTTTATGCATGACACAATAGACCCTTGATGATGACCCCAGAACGAAATATATAAGAATGAGTGTTTGATGTTTGAGCATTTGGTTAAGTTTTTGGAGGGAAGAGATTTGGTCAGAAAACCTTTCAGCAAACCCTCGGAAATATATTAATGGAATCTAAAAGGTGTAAGTTAAATATTTTTAAAATAAAGAGTTAGGAATTTATTGTAACAAGTGTGTTTTAAAAATCATCTATAAATTCCCCTGCTTATTATACGCGGATGGATACCGGGGTAATATAGAAAACAAATTCTGTTTGACTCACCTGTGTCCTAACGAGATAAAAATTAAATGTAGATGATTATAAATGATTAAATTATTTTGATAAATCAAAATAATATTAAGATAAAAAAAACAAAAACAGTGCGAGAAGAAGACCTAAAAATCCGTTTAACACACAAGAACTTTGATACCAACAGAATGAAATATATAGTGGTGGGGGGAACAAATATTCGTAGACATAGAAATTTTTAATTTATTCTATTTCCATCTAATGAATAAACATACTTTTCATATAATTAACTGTAAACAGATGCATAATAACTAAATATGCATAGAAAACAGAAAACTTTGATTTAATAGAAATAAATCCCATTTATCCATTTTAATGGGTGAAAAAAGTATTCGTACAATATAAAAAAGAATACATAATCTTCATTTAATACTTTTTAGAATGGCCAATATTCACTTCTACAGCAACCAACCTCTTCTTGTAGTTCTCAATTAATGATTTGTAAATTTTAGTTGCTATTTTGTTCCATTCTTCTCCGCATATGGTCTTCAGATCAAGGTGTTTGTTGGAGCTCTCGATTGGATTTGAATTTTTAAATAACGCCACAGATTCTCGACTGGGTTTAAATCTGAGGCCTGTCTTGGACATTTAAGGATATTTACGTTTTACATTATTTTCAGTAAGCCATTTCTTCATATATTTTGCAATGTGCTTAAGAGTATTATCTTGTTGGAAGATCCAATTAGGAAGGAGTTCAAGATTTTCAACTAAAATCATTAAATTTGCTTTCAAAATATTTTGATATGCTGCGGCATTCATTCTACCATCTATTACTGATATGTAGTCAGTATATTTTGCAGAAAAACATCCCCAAATCATGATGCTACCATCACCAAATTTCACTTTTGGAACTGTGTTCTTTAGTTTGAAGGCATCGCCATCTTTCCTCTATACATGATTTCTAGAATGATGTCCAAACAACTCAATTCTGGTTTCGTCTGTCCACACTACTCTTTCTCCATACAATTTTACCTTATCCTTATGTTCATGAACAAATTTCAACCAAGCATCTCAGTGTCTTTTCAACAACAGGGGAGTTTTCCGAGGGGTGCGTGACTTTAGATTGTTCCTATGAATTTCATTGCTTATTGTTTGTTTAGTGACACAGATTCCTGATGAAAGCAAATCATCCGGCAACTGTTGACAAGTAACCATTGGATTTTGTTTAATTTGATGCATTAATTTTCTCTAAGAAAATTTCCGTGGAGCACCTGTTTTTCTTGGGTTTTCAACAGTTTTGAGTTTTTTATAACTTATAATTAATGAACTAATGGTAGCAAATGGAATGATATTTTCCTGTAACTTTTACCTTCTTTCCAGAGCTTAACAATCAGTTCTTTTTGCGAATTTGTCAATTCTTTACCTCTTGCCATGATGAAAACCTTCTTGCAGGAATATCAATTACAAGATGTTCTGTTTATATTTTTAGGCTAAAAATAACTACTGGTAACATTATTGGAACATTCTAGAATATTCCACTTGAATAATCTAGAGTATTAAAGCAATTTAAAAGATTTAAAATCTGAAATTTCCATTGTACGAATACTTATTCACACATTAAAATGGATAAATGGGATTTATTTCTATTACATCAAATTTTGTTTTCTATGCATATTTAGGTATTATGCATCTGTGTACAGTTAATTATAGGAAAAATATGTCTTCTTCCTACTATATATATATATATATATATATTTGTTTCCTCCACTGTATATATATATATATATATATATATATATATATATTTATTTCCCACTATATATATATATATATATATACAGACATATATATATACATATATATTTGTTTCGTCGCACTGTATATATATGTGTGTGTGTGTTTTTGTTTCCTTCCACTGTATATATATATATATATATATATATATATATATATAGATAGATAGATAGATAGATAGATTATATATATTCGTTTCCTCCCACTGAATATATATATATATATATATATATATATATATATATATATTGGTTTCCCCACCCACTGTATATGTTTATAAATAATTAAATTATGTTTTCAAATCAAAATTGTTATATATGAATTCCTAGTTGAATGTTACTAGTTTTTTTTGGGTTTTTTTCTCTGAATAATCTTCGCCAAAGGATAAAAGCGAGAATGGTAATACTTGTTTTTCTCATCCGTTCAAAGTTATAATAAAAAGTCAACTAGTTAGTCTTGTTTTCCGAACAGTCGGTCTAATACTTGAATATTCCAAGTAAATTAAATAGTTTGTTATAGTACCACAAACAGTTTGTGATTTCACATTCCACATCAAAAGCAATGTGTGTCCCTTTAATGGATCCTAACCGTTTTACCAATTGTGTGCGTCTTCTCTGGTTTTCTTTGTGTTTCTGATGCCAGTTGTGCTCACAGTAAAACTTTTCTTCTATGTACCGTGTGTTACTTCAGAACGTTGGTGATCATAGCTCTCCACAACTTCCTGTCCTTCGTAGCTCTTAATAAATTTTGTCTTCTTATTATCTCGCTTAAACCTTGTTCTGTTATCAGTTTACTCAATCTCGCTAGGTAGGTTATGCGTTTGTGTTCCTTTGTCCCTTTTGCCTTCAATCTGTCCTCTGAGTATCAAATTTTCCCAGCCTTCTTTCCTCATTATGTACCCCATAAATTTCATCTAAATTATAAAACTTCATTTTGCTTCTGTTCTAGCATAACTACGCGTATGTCCCCATTCACATAAATACAATAGTAAATACTGTATGTTGGTCTGCTGTGCTGATCAAAATCCCTGTCTCCGGACAGAGAGGCTCCCTAGACGAGGCTATGTCGAAGGGCAGAATCTCGTCTCGGGAAACAGCTACCCGAACCCGTTTTATACAAGGTCTACGGGGAATTTTTGGCCGAGCCTACGGATACCCCCCACATTAAATTCGTCCTTGTGCCACATCTGACCGCTAGGGGCCATTGGTAAATATCCTGCAGTTGGAGATTCGTCTCCAGCTCTGCTGGTCAAACTCTCTGCCTCCGGGCACAGAGGATCCACAAACGAGGCTGTGTCGAAGGGCAGAGTCTGGTGTCGGGAAACAGCTACCCGACCCCGTTTTATAGGGCATCTACGGTGAATTTTTGGCCGAGCCTACGGGCTCGGATACACCACATTAAATTCGGCTTTGTGTCACATCTGACCACGTGGGGCGGTTGGTAGATATCTTGCAGTTGGAGATTCATCGTGGAATTCACTTGACTCTCTTCTAGCACTTGACTATTTATTCTACGCGCCGCTAGCGAATCTTATATGTGTTGTTCTTATCCTAAGTATTATCGTTCATTACCAACTTTCGTTTGATTATTCTATTTAGTAACCTTCGCTAGGTTACAACAGTTTCTATTTTCTGTAAAACTTCATCGTTGCTCACATGTTCGGTCCATGGTATTCTCAGCGTTCTTCTGCAGGACCACATTTCTCTTGATTCAAGTCTATTCTTTGTATGTAAAGTGATTGTCCAACATTCACTGCCATAGAGGAGGACTAATATTAGATAGAACTTCAATACCCTTTTTCTTTTTTTTCCTGTTTCTTAATACTTTGCTTAGGTTTTGGAAGGCATCTTTCACTATCCCAATACATCATCGGATTTCAGTGTCGCTCATTTTGCTGTTGTTAAAACACTTCCAAGATATTTAAATTTTTGTACTTGTTTGATTTCTGCATCCCCAACTTAGATTATCATTCGACATCAGCTTGTATCGTCTTAGATTTTGTAGAAAATAGTTCTTTGCAATATATTTTGCTTAAAATTCAAACACTTTTGGTAAACTACTAGAGGCCATAATCAGCACCGAAATGGTTAAGCATCTCATATCGCAAATAGTTTCCATGCCCGATGATGACGGGAGAATCTGTCGAAAGTACTTGCATATTTAAAGAAGACCTAATACAGTTTATTTTAAAAAACTAGGATCATAACATTCATCGAGTGGTTTTGTGGGTTAATGCATTTTTAAAATTTAGTTAACGAAGTGAATTCGCCATTTATCTCATTAACTTTACTAATTTACTTTTTTGTATGAATGATTCTTTGTAATATATATATATATATATATATATATATATATATATATATATATATATATATATATAGGTTCCTAAATTTTCGCTTGAGGATGAAACAGGACTTGATACTTTAATTCAATTTAATTTTAATAACTATATTGAAGTTTTCGGCTCTAGTTTTTGAAACAGGAGAACTCTTATGTAGCGAATGAATCATATTTTTTTAAAAATAATTATAATTTAAGCTCTACTTCTGTATGGAGCACTGTTTTTTAAAAATAAAAACAAAAATAATAAAAGAACCCCGGATTATTTACCTAACGTGTCCTTTCCTATTTTTCTACATATTTGCACACACACACACACACATATATATATATATATATGTGTGTGTGTATGTATATGTATATATATATATATATATATATATATATATATCAAAGTGTATATAAATATAAATAAATATATATATGTATAATTATTTATATATTATATGCACGGTACTTATTAGAAAGCGCTCAATATCAGAGATAGAACTAACATATTTGGTTGGATAGATGTGAGTTTGTGACCCTGGGTTTCACGCTTTAGCGATCGTCAGACAAACTGATTAATTTTTTTAAAATGCGTATGTATAGACACAACACCACCCGTATACATACATATGTCATATCTGAAACTGTCCACATATGTTTATATATGTATGAGTCCCGACGGACAACCAAGTATATATATGTGTCTGCATACATCGATGTTTGCGTTAGTACGATGACATAAGCGACGAAGTTTCCCCCACCACTTCCACAATAACACCAATACACGCAATCTACATAAACCCAAATTTTTTTAAAAATTAATCAGTTTGTCTGACGATCGCTAAAGCGTGAAACCCAGGGTCACAAACTCACATCTATCTAACCATATATATATATATATATATATATATATATATATATATATATATATATATATATATATATATGTATATAGATGTACAAGGTTTGTCTGAAAAGTAACGGGACTGGTGTCCCAAGCAATTTATTCAATTCCAAGACTACGTGATTTCTCCTTTAAAGTAATCTCCCTTGAGTCTAATGTACTTTTCCATCCTTCTCTGCCCTTCTTCTATGGACTGATGGAAGGATTTCTTATTGGATGTTCTTCAGCTTCGTCGTTGCGGCCCTTTGATGGTCTCCATGTCTTCAAAACTCTTTCCCCTGATGTTCCTCTTAAGCTTGGGTAAACGAAAACGTCACATGGATGAAGATCAGGTGGATAGGGACGTTCTTCCCGTACAGCGATGTCCTTCTCGGTCAGG
This sequence comes from Acanthosepion pharaonis, assembly GCA_903632075.3. NCBI lineage: Eukaryota > Metazoa > Mollusca > Cephalopoda > Sepiida > Sepiidae > Acanthosepion > Acanthosepion pharaonis. Next base: position 1,247,915 of record CAHIKZ030001016.1, read on the forward strand.
AACTGCCGGAAGCTAAGGGCATTGTCAGCAGGTGCATTGTCCTAGTGAAGCAGCCATTATTTGTCCTGTCACAAAAGCATGTAAAGAAAAAATGCAATTGTTGCAGGAAGCTAAGATTATCGTTACAGACTCCCAAAAATATGTTTGATGATAAAACAATCCGCTTATCCATCTTTCGCCCAGAGCTTACACAGCGCAGCAAATCTCATTACTTTTCAGACTGACCTCGTATGTACCACATGTAAGTGTGTATGGGGGTGACGTCTGGAAATTTTTGTTACTCCAATTGCTAAATATCTCTCGATGACCAGATGAGAAGAGGATTAACCTTCGTTGTCTTCTACCTCTTGTTATCTCTCTCTCTCTCTATATATATATATATCTTTCACTCTCTCTCTCCCTCTCTCAATATATATATATATATATATATATATATACGAAGTCTCTGAAAAGTAATGGGACTGGTGTCACAAACAATTTACTTAAATTCCTAAAAATAAACTACATGTTTTCACCTTCAAAATAATCCTCCATCGAGTCTAATGCGCTTTTCCAGCCTTCTCCCCGCCGCCATGCTTCTATGCATTTCAGATGGAAGGAGTCTTCTTGGATGCCCATCAGCTACGTCGTTACGGCCAACTTGGTGGCATCCACGCCTTCAAAATGGGTCCCCTTGATGATCTCTTATAGCTTGGAGAAAAGAAAAAAAGTCACACGGAACAAGATCGGGGGATTATGGAAGTTTTTTCAGTACGGCGGGTTTTTTTTTTCTCGGTCAGCAACTGATGGATGCTCAGGACATTGGGAGCAGGTGCATTTTCGTGGTCAAGCGGCCACAATTTGTCCTGCTACAACTCTTGCATATGAAAGGAAAATGCAGTGGTTACAGAGAACTAAGATTACAGTTACATACTTCGAAGATATCATATTAGATGATAAAACAATCTGCCCATCCCTCTTTCACCCAGAGCTCACACACCACACCCAGTACCGTTAGATTTCAGACAGACCTTTTATAATTGAAAATATAGTTTTAGGTGTGTTATATGTATGGGGAAATGTGCTTAGTATCAGGCATAGATATGTGTGTGTGTGTGTATGTGTGTGTGTGTATGCCAGAATAAACAACCAGTGAAATATTTGTTAAAATTGTATGAATTGAAAGTGCCAAATTTCAAGCAGAGCAATTCAATATTTTAAAAGGATATGAATGCTGACCAGAACACTACCATGGTTTCGACCGCCAAAGTCTCGTCAGGTGTTTTGTTCAGACCACCTTGAACAAACTACCTGATGAAACCTGGCATTCGAAAACGCGGTAGTGTTCTGGTCAGCATCCATTATCCTTTAATATATATATATATATATATATATATATATATATATATATATATATATATATATCAGTAACAAAAAGCTTGGTAATCGGTATTGATAATCCCAAGGAGGATGAAACCCTGACAGCTCAATGTTAAGTCAGAGCGAATAATTTAATTTAATTTAAAGAAAAACAGAATTTTATTTTTCTCAGGATCTTCAGACTTCATTTTCAAAAGGTGAAAAGAAAAATGAATTTAAAATTTACACTTTTGACGGGCAGTATGAAGCTTATATAATTTGACATAGAGGGTGGTGAGGAATGGTATGAGAGACATGGTCGAGTTTAGAGAGGGAAGGGAGAGTTTTAGAATTTATTTTTATATTTCTTTTATTATAATACCTAATATTGAGGAAGGAGGGGGTAAAGATCATACATTGACCTATTACACTTACATTCACTTCCCTTGGGAAATGTATTAATCCACTTATTCCCCCTGTAGCTATGGGTAAATAACAGTACAGACTGGGTTCTATAGTCTTGGATGGCAACTTGTCTGGGAGAAAGACAACTCTGAATTCAAAACCTGCGGAGAGTCGTTTGGGGACCTTATGGCATATAGTGCACTAAGTGTTTGTATTCGGTCCTTCAAAAATTATGGTTGGTTTTGCAAAAGCCTTCACGACTATAATCAAATTATATATATATATATATATATATATATATATATATATATATATATATATATATAATATTAGTAGTAAATATACACATACACATCCGAGAACATTCATATTTCTCTCACTTTAACCGTCTTCAATTCACCTCTCTAAAACTCCTCTCTGTTAACTTTTAATCTCCCACATTCTCTCGTCTGTTACCCCTCTCTATAGCTCTAACATTCGTTCCACACTCTCATACTTACACTCTCTCTAAATTCTATGTTTATTTCCGGAGTTGTTTTTTGTTTTCTTTTTGAATTTGTAGGTCTGATGAATTGGATCGTATTTACGATTCCAATGGAATAAATTATGACCATGGAATATTAATGTTTAAGCCTTATATATATATATATATATATATATATATATATATATATATATATATATATATTCTTTACTTATCTATGTGAGAGTGGTATACTTTTAAATACTTTTAAAATTAAGTTTTTAATCAACATATAAAAAATCGTTTTTTGGTTATTACCCGTTAACTGTCTGTTTCAAGCAGTGGCAGTTATAATGTGTTTCTTTATTTCTATTCGAAAAGGAGTCGTAGAAAGGGATATAATAAAAAAAATATTAAGAAAACCAGAAGAAGAAATGATTAAATATATATATATATATATATTACTTCGAAGGTTAATTTTTGTGGATAACTCGTATCTGTTTTTTTTTATTTATATTTTATATGAGAATATATATATTTATATAATATAGATATGATTATTTTTTATTTATTTTTTATATGAGCTCTCGTTGGGAATATCTGTTTTATTAGACAATTCATATATATATATATATATATATATATATATATATATATATATATATATATTACTTGAATATTAATTTTAGTGGATACCTTTGTATCTATATATATTTATATGATGTAGTATTATTGTTTTTATTTTTTTTTTATTTTTATATGAGCTCTCGTTGGGAAGATCTGTTTTATTGGACATTTAATATTATATATATATATATATAGCCTGACGTTCCTTAACCGATTGGGCCACATAGGAGCTTTCGGTTAGCAATATATATATATATATATATATATATATATATATATATATATATATATATATATATATATATATATATATCAATTGTTTAATATCGACCTTGCTAACTGACCACTCCTATGTGGCCCAATCGGTTAAGGAACGTCAGGCTATATGACGGTTCCGTATAGGATTCAAGTTCGATTCAAGTCGGAGAAATTTCTCGGACATTTTGGCTGGTAAATGTTGTTAATACTGTTTATTATAAACAGACCATTTACTTAAATATTTGTATCTATAAAAAGAACGTATAAATATGTATATATCACATCGAAATTTAATTTTAGTGGATACCTAGTATCTGATTATCTTTTGTTTTTTCTAATAATAATATTTCTTTTATTAGTACTTATCCAAGATGACGTCGACTATTATAAATGAAATGACAGGAATTGTTACTTTTCTTGTGTGTGTGCCGTGAATTAGTGAAGCTATTGTTATAGAATTCTACAAGAACGTCCAGGAATGGACATGTTTTTGTTCTTCTTAAAGTGGAACTTACTTCTGAAAAACGGAATACGAAGGGAATGAGGATGGTTCACTGCAATGGGCGTGTCATGGTGGGTCCTAGCCGTGAAGGTTAGAACTGGTGGGACTAAGTAATGTAGTTCACCTGAATATTTTCCATGGAAAAAACGATAGATTAGCGTGACGTTTGACACGTTTGGTCTGTGGGAAAGGGGTTGTAGTGAAAAATAATTCATCACCCACAAGGCTGCGTAGACGCTTTTGAACAATCGAAAATGGAATGTGAAGACTGGGTAGCTTCTGTCCATATATGTCAGCAGTAAACCATTCTCGATTTGTTCTGTCTTTTGTTAAGGTATAGGACAGCAGGAGGTGTCTGGTTCTTAATAAACCTGTACACGGAGCCGACAATTCATATATATATATAAATATATATGCGTGTGTGTGTGTCTGTATGTGTATATATATATATATATATATATATATATATATATATATATATATATATGCATGTTTCATTAAAAACGACAGACAAGGTACTACGGTTAAGCTTTAAATTTAATTTTTCTTGTGTTCTGACAAGAGCTTTCTTTTCTGGACAAAGGGTGTGTAAGAACTGTCCAAATGTTTTATATTTCCGAGTGCTTTCGGCTATACCTTTAGCATTATCAAGGATGATTCGATTTTTCAGCTTAATTGAGTGTGTGTGTTATGTGTATGTCTTAGTGTGTGGTAGAGATGTTTTTAATTTCCGAATACGGTTAGCATATTGTGGCTTTGTTGATATTTAATATTGTTAAGAGTTGGCTTTTTCTTTTTTATTATTAAAGCTTCCATTATTTTTAGTCTTTTTTTGCAGGTGGATGCAGTTAATATATTTGTGTTTTCTACTAGTATGTTTCTAATGGTGTCGGGTAAATTTGTGTGTGTTTAAATGGGTTCTAATGGAGCTGTGATCAGATAGGTGTAACGTAAGACGTCTGGATAAACATGTGGTTGTGTAACCGATGTAATTATTTATGAGTCCGGTTTGATCAGGAACACAGTTCCTTAAGGGGCATTTGAACTCATAGATAATGTTCGTTCTTTGTAATTTTGACTTGTGGCTGGTGTGTTGTTATTTTTGAGGATAAGGTTAGCTGTTTTAAATTTTTTATAATAGATAATAAATTTGATTTTTTATTCGGATCAATAGGAGTAGTATATTTCTTTATAATATGCCTTAGAGAAGATTCGTCTTGTTTGTAATTCATATGCATTTGGTGTTTGTAATAAATGTTTATGTGATTTTTCGCTGTGTGTTCGCTATCGTTATTACTTGCTTTGGGGAGAAATAGTCTAATTTGTTGGTCTATAAGGTAGTTAGGGAAGTCGTTGTTGATTAGTGTCTGTTTAACGTTATTAAGTTCTTTGAGGAAGAGTAGTCGAGAGGATGAGTTCTGGTGTGCTCTTTTCAGAAAGATTTTATTACTGCTATTTTGTACCTAAGTGGAAATTTGCTTTGCTTGTGGGGTTTTTGTATAATGATGTAATGAAAGTGTTATTGCTGTATTTAACGAGGACATCTAAGAATGGAAGTTTGTTTTTGTGGCTAAGTTCATGGGTAAAGTTAAGGACGGAGTTTTTCTCAAATGTGGTCTTAAGTTTCTCTATTACTTTAATGTTATTGGCTAAAATAAAAATATCGTCTACGTAGCGAACATAGATTTTCGGTTTGCAGACCTGTGTAAATATCGAATTTTCTACGTAGGACATATAATAGTGAGAAAAGCATGGACCGAGTGGATTTCCCATACTAACACCATTAGTTTGGGTGGAAATATTGCCACTATGGTCATAGAATGGAACTTTGGTTGTGCATGCAGGTAGTAATTTTTTTTAGGATGGATGGTTTGATGGATGGCGGAGGGGTGGAATTATTAGTATATACACTAATACATACACAGAACGCACACACTCAATTAAGCTGAAAAATCGAATCATCCTTGATAATGGCTAAAGGTATAGCCGAAAGCGCTCTAAAATATAAAACATTTGGACAGTTTTTACACACTCTTTTTCCAGAAAAGAAAACTCTTGTTAGAACACAAGAAAAATTAAATAAAAAGCTTAACTTTAGTACCTTGTCTGTCGTTTTTAATGGAACATGCATAAAGGAAGGATTGCTGACTAAATATGCAACTATATATATATATATATATATATATATATATATATAAATATATATATATATATATATATATATATATCAGAAATCGAGAAAACTTAATAAAGTGGAACGTTCTTCGTAGTCGATCAGGCAAAGAAATCAAACGATGATTTCTCCTACGAAAGTGAGGACGCAGGTTCGAATCCTTCTGGGGGTGGGGGCACGTTTTCTTTGTTAAGTTTTCTCAAGCAGGCAGGCAGGCCGGTGGACGTAATATACACTGATTAAAACACAAATAAAAAAAAAACGGTGTGTCTACTCCCATGCACTAAAAATAAGTTTAGAAGAATTGTGTCGAATTAATAGTGTATATATATATATATATATATATATATATATATATATATATATATATATATATATATATATATATATATATATATATAGATATATATATATATACAGACATAGATAGATAGATAGATAGATAGATAGATAGATAGATAGATAGATAGATATGAACAGACTGAGATAGATAGATAGATAGATAGATAGATAGATAGATAGATAGATAGATAGATAGATAGATGCATTCGCTGGTTCCCAGACGTCACGAGTTCCAGCGACTCGCGAGGCTGGCATCCCGCTCTCACCCTTTCACTGTCGAAACTCCTAAATGTAGCCGTCTCTTCTACTCTACTAGCTTCATGTCTCGCACCTCTCGCCTGTGGAACTCCCTTCCCTATTCCAGTTTCCCTGTGAGCTATAATCTCCAGCTATTCAAGTGTAATGTCAATCGACATCACCAGTTGCCTTGATCTATCCACTATCCTCATCCTTTCTTCTATCACTCCTATCTGATCTTGCTCTAAATTTTCTGTAACCCCTTGCGTCTTAGTGGCTTCCCGCCTTGCTTGGGGTGAAATGCTTAAAAAAAAAAAAAAATAGATAGATATATAATGAACGGAATTAGATAGATAGATAGATAGTAGGAACTACTTAAAAGAGTGATAAATCCTGATTAAAAACAGACTGTGATTGATAGAAATAGGCAAAGATAGATAGATAGATAGATAGATAGATAGATAGATAGATAGATAGATAGATCCTCTGCTACAGGGAATGAATGGTTTCAGGAAGATAAAGAATTCATTGCTATCGTGCCTACCAAAGAATTCCGATTTCAATCCCGTTGAACGCTTAATGAATCAATTGGGCCAACGACTTCACATTGCACAGATTCTATCGCGTTGCCTGCAACAGTTAAAGGATCTGCTGTTTAAAACCCGGTGCATATTCCCAGAGGGGGGGGAACCTTTGAAGGGTTTGCATAGTCCATGCCTTCTCGATTAAGAGCTTAATAAATGGAAGGAAGAATACATTAATGGAGTTTGCCGCAGGATGTATTGAAGGTGAGAAGGCGGAGAGAAACGATGGTTACAGACTGCATTAATCTTTCCTGCTATCTGTGTGTCTCTCTTTGCTCAAATGTTATTAAAGGACGAAACACAATAACAGACAATATTGAAAATGTGTTTGTTTATGCGAACGCATTGGGTTTATTGCCAGTAGAATTTCTTGTTCTCTTGCAAGCATATTGTTGAATTTCATTTCACCTCGAAACAGATAGATTGTTTCAGTCTCTATGTCTGTTATCAGGATAGATAGATAGATAGATAGATAGATAGATAGATAGATAGATAGATAGTGAACAGATTTCAATAGATAGATAGATAGATAGATAGATAGATAGATAGATAGTGAACAGATTTAGATAGATAGATAGATAGATAGTGAACAGACAGTCTGGCACAAGGTCACCTATGAAGAGGACAAGATGAGACTGAAAATCAACATCAAACATCTTTGAAAACAAGAGAAAAGAATAGATAGATAGATAGATAGATAGATAGATAGATAGATAGATAGATATGAACAGATGAACAGATAGATATGAACAGAGATAGATAGATAGTTAGTTAGATAGATAGTGAACAGAGATAGATAGATATGAACAGATAGATAGTGAACAGAGATAGATAGATAGTGAACAGAGATAGATAGATAGATAGATAGATAGATAGATAGATAGATATGAACAGATGAACAGATAGATATGAAAAGAGATAGATAGATAGATAGTTAGATAGATAGTGAACAGAGATAGATAGATATGAACAGATAGATAGTGAACAGAGATATATAGATAGTGAACAGAGATAGATAGATAGATAGATAGATAGTGAACAGAGATTGATAGATATGAACAGATAGATAGTGAACAGAGATAGATAGATAGTGAACAGAGATAGATAGATAGATAGATAGATAGATAGATAGATAGATAGATAGATAGATAGATAGTGAACAGAGATAGATAGATATGAACAGATAAATAGTGAACAGAGATAGATAGATAGTGAACATACTGAGATAGATAGATAGATAGATAGATAGATAGATAGATAGTGAACATACTGAGATAGATAGATAGATAGATAGATAGATAGATAGATAGATAGATAGATAATGTGAATGACATTGAACAGTAATTATATAAGAGGATTTGGAAAAATATAATTTGACATATTTTTCCGTGCAATGTCACTATTATCGTATATCTGAATATATTCATATGTAAAATCGTATCAGCCATTTTTCCATACTTATCATTCCACAGGTATTTACATGTAACGGGGTATATCACTATTTTCATACCTCTTAGTGTATTTATACATAATGGCGTATCAAATGATTTTGCATATATGTATTCCTCCATGTGTAGTCACATGTAGCAAGATATATCACTATTTTCATATCTCTTAGTGTATTTATATGGAACAGCGTACCTAATGATTTTCCATGTGTGTCATCCATGGGTATTCACATGTAACGAGCTTTATCACTAATTACATAACTCTCAGTGTATCTATATGTAACGGCGTATCTAACAATTTTCCAGGTGTCCCTTCGTAGGTATTTACCTGTAAGGAATCATAGTACTATTTTCATATCTCTTAATATATTCATATGTAATGACATATCAAACAATTTTCTGTATGTATTCCTCCACAGGTATTGACATGTAACGAGATATATATTTATATATCTTAATGTAATTATATTGTGCATTTAGGCAGCAATCTTTCATTTATACATGTTTCATTAAAGCCGACAGGTACTGCGATTAAGCTTTTTATTTAATTTTTCTTGTGTTCAAACAAATGTTTACTTTTCTGGACACAGAATGTGTAGAAACTGTCCAAATATTCTGTAATTCGGAGCGCTTTTGGCTCTACTTTTAATCATTATCAAGGATGATTTTATTTTTCTATTTTAATTAGATTATGTAGTTGTGTGTATGTTTCTAGTGTTAAAGGTTTGTTTTATTTTCCGAACACAGTACATTGTGGTCGTAGTTAAACACACTCACAAATTTAGCAGACTCCATCCGAAACATACTAGTAGAAAATACAATCATAATAACCTCATCCACATGTAAAAAAAAGATTAAAAATAATGGAAGCCATAACACGGCCATAATGTGCTTCTCATTCCAATCTTTCAGAAACTTCTTTCTTCCTTTCTCTCCATTTCAAACTCTTGGCTCTCTTCTTCCTAATACTCTTTTCTTTCTTTCATTACGTTTTTTATCTATCTATCTATCTATCTGTCTATCTATCTATCTATCTATCTATCTATCTATCTATTGTTCCCTACTTTCTTCTCACTAACCATCTTACAGTCTATTTATTTCTGTTCTTTCTTTCAATGTTTCTAACTTTATATATCTATCTTTCAGCCTCTCTCTTACTCTCTCTATCTATATATCGATCTCAGTCTGTTCCTTTCTATCTATCTATCTAGCTAGCTAGCTAGCTCGATAACTAGGTAGCTAGCTATTGTTCTCTTCTTTCTTCTCGCTCACCATCTTTCAGTCTATTTATTTCTGTTTTTTCTTTCAATATTTCTAACTCTATATATCTATCTTTCAATCTCCCTCTCTCTATATATCTATCTATTGCTCTCTTCTTTCTTCTTGCTCACCATATTACAGTCTATTTCTTCTTTTTCTTTCAATGTTTCTAATTTTTATATATATATATATATATATATATATATATATATATATATATATATATATATATATATATTTCAGTCTCTTTTTTCTGTTTTTTCTCACTATTTTAAAACCTATCTATGAAGTGTTCTCTTTTCCTTCTTGTTTCCAATTTTTCACAATCTTCTACTCTTTTCATTCTTTCATTACCTTATCTATCTATATATCTATCTATCTCTGTTTTTTTTTCTTTCTATTTTTCTTTCACTGTTTCTATCTCTCTCTCTCTCTCTCTCTCTCTCTCTCTCTATCTATCTATCTATCTATCTATCTATCTATCTATCTATCTATCTATCTATCTCGTTTCCCTTCTTTCCCAGTCTTCTTTTTTCGCATTCTATTGAATTCACATTCTCTTCCTCGCTCGTTTCTTTCTGCTTCTCTTTTCATTCTTTCATTACCTTATCTATCTATCTATCTATCTATCTATCTATCTATCTATCTATCTAAGCCCGTAAATTATCTATCTATCTATCTATCGTTCTCTTCTTCATTTTCTTTCTATCCCTTTCTCTCTATCTTCTTTTCTCCTCCCCCCTCTCTTCACTCACTCAGACTCACTCTTTTAATATCTCTCTGTCTTTCTTTCTTTCTCATCTATCTTATTCAAATGCTACTCTCTATCTCTTTCTCTATTGATTAATAATCCGTCTTCTCTCTGTTCACCTCTCTCCACTTCTCTCTTAATAACTATCTCCACAATTCTACCCATGTCTTCTTATCTATCAATATCTATCGATTCATCAATATCTATCGATTCATCAATATCTATCCTTTTGGCGGTGGGAGGAACAGTGTGTCTCGAAATGTTCTGTCAATGTTAAGTGAGGAACACCACTCGAAATACAAGAGAAGAAATCGATAATTTCGCTAGACGTTCGTCTTTCCGTAGTCAGTTGATGGCCAAGCGAATCCGATATATGGAAGGAGGGTATTAGACCTTTGTCCTATGACATCACAGCCACCAGCTGACCGCAACTGGTTCGTAACACATTCAATCTGCTCTTCATTTGACTTTTCTCTTTCTTTCTCCAATATTTCTGCCTTTACTCTCTCTCTCTCTCTCTGTCTCAATCTCTCACAATCTCTCTCAATCCCTACTTATCTATAACGTATAGGCTCCTTCCTCGCTTCTTTTTCTCCGATTCGCCTTCCAAATTGAGATTTTTTCCCAGTATGTCTTCATGAGGAAGTAAAAACGTTAACTCTTTACTGTAGTTTGAATGAAGATCCTTGTTGAAAAAGTTAGCAATGTAGAAAGTTTTTTTTTCCTTTGTACGTTTTTATAGTAGTTTAATATTTGAAAATAATTATTTACCAACAGTAACTGGTTCGTAACACATTCAATCTGCTTTTATTGGACTTTTCTCTTTCTTTCGACAATGTTTCTGCCTTTAACTCCCCCCTCTCTCTCTCTCCCTCCCTCTCTCCGTCTCTCTCCCTCCCTCTCTCTCTCCCCCCCCTCTCTCTCCCCAACGGACTTTTGTGATCTCAATGAATATTCGTTGTCATTTTCATAATACCCGTTGCAGTAGAGACTTTGTAATCGCAGAATACAACTACAATAACGCCGTTGAACAATACTGGTGTCAGACGCCTTCGAATAGCACTCGCGCTAATAGCACTTGCTCGATAATACTCGCTCGAATAGTAATCACCGTATAGTGATCTGCATAGTGAAATAGTATAGTCAATAGTATAGAGGAGGATAGAATAAAAAGTCTGTTGTGTATATATATATATATATATATATATATATATATATATATATATATATATATATATATTTGTGATGCGAACGAACACTCGTTGCCACTTTTGTGATGTCAATGAATACCAGTTGTCACTTCCGTAATGCTCGTTGTAATAGTAGATACTTTGTAATCGCAGATACAACTATAGTAACGCCGTTGAACAATACTGGTGTCAGGCGCACTAATAGTACTTGCTCGATAATACTCACTCGACTACTAATTCATATAGGGATCTGAATAGAGGAATAGTGTAGTGAATAGAGTAGAGAATAACGGTCTGTATATCAATAGAGGATAGACTAGAAATGACGATCCGAATAGTAAGAGGATAGAGTAGAAATGAGATCCAAATTGCAATGAAGGAGAGACTAGAAATGAAAATCAATCGTGAGTCGTCACGTATATGCGCTTCGTCTATGGTCACGTGATCCACTTAATTCAATAATGGGATCGCCTGTGTTTGTTCTCTGGTGTTCTATGTTCATATGCAAGTGTCGGCAGCGATATTTTATTCCTATATAACAGTATCGAACGGATTAAGTATCGAACGAACAAAGTATTGACTAAGTGTCGAAAGAACAATGTCTCGAATGGACAAAGTGTCGAATAGAAAAAGAGTCGAATTGTCGAAATTATAAATGGGCATAATGCCGAAAAGAGAAAGTTTCAAAACGACAAAATATTGAACAAATAAAAACGAAAATTTCGCCATGATTTTAAAAACATCGGTTGTCCTAGGTATGACGATAAACTATATCCGCGTCCTGGGTAAGACGATAAACTATGTCCAACTGCAAGGCCTCTGATCTGGAGGTTTTGAGGAGTATGGAACGACAATTGCTGATGTTCCCAGGTCCACTCTGACCCAGAATGGTAGCACCTGTTAGGGTCCCAGCTATGGGCAAATAGTTAACCCCGAAACTGAGGTAAAAAGCATTATAAAAGTGTAAAAATAGGTTTTAATACCAGAAATACTTTGTAAAAAATTATTACCAGAAATAAATTTTTGAAGAGAAAAAAATATTACCAGCAATACGTTTTTGAAAAAACTATTACCAGCAATACGTTTTTGAAAAATAATATTAGCAGCTATATGTTTTTGAAATAATATTACCAGCTATACATTTTTGAGGAAAAAAATATTACCAGTAATAGATTTTTGACAAAACAAAAATATTACCAGAAAAAAAAGTTGTCGGCATTAAATAACCCATTGAGGTGTTGATATGCCGTAAAACAAAACAAAAACGTCGGTTCAAATAATCTATTCTAAACTTTTTGTTTTATTTTTCTGCTTTGGCATCGTTTAAAAAAATAATCGTCTTAAAGGCGATTAAACCTCAATAATCATCGGTTCACGCGTCCATTTTGAGTTGGGGGGTGCTTTTATTACGCTCTATTTTTTACCAAATTAAATTGAGAACTTTCTCATATATTCATTAGGGAGTATAAATAGGCGCCCACCTCATAATTCAGTTATTAATCCTTCAGTCCGATAAGATTAAGAAGTCTCCTTCCCGACAAATCAGGTGAGATTCAAACCCGGGTTCCATCGGCAGAATGCGAACAGTCTAACCGCACGACCATGTGATCATTAAGATCTAAATACCCACGAAAATATCGTCATCAGGATAGCAAATTAAATTGAGATTTTTCTCAGTATATCTTCAATAGGAAGTAAAAAAATTAACTCTTTACTGTAGTTTGAACAACACCTCGACGTGGTGTAATGGTTAGAAATCTTGTCTTACTAGATCAATTACGAAATGAGTAGTGCGTTCGATTTTCTTTGGGTGCTCCATACTTCCGGCCTTGTGCCGCATTTAAGCGGGTCTTAGAATATCACTAGAATGAAGATCATTGTTGAAAAAGTTAGCAATGTAGAACTTTTTTTTTTCCATCGTACGTTTTTATAGTAACAGGACAGGACCCAAAGAATGTGAGTTCAATACCTGGTTGAGGCAGTGCAGAACTTTCAGAGGGAAATTAACAGGAGATAACTGATAACTGACATCCATCAAACATGGCACGTGGAACTAGAACAGTCTACCCCAGTGAGCGAAATAAAGGGTTCAGTTTAACATTGTTGTTCAGAAATATGTCAGGTGTGTAAACGGTTTTGATCGAATGAAGCATGTAGGTCTTAGTGGGGACCATCCATCTTCGAACTTTGGGGACTGGCGCTACAGAATCACAACAAAAAGAAATGCACCAAATAACGGGAATCTCATCACTTGAGGACTTGAAAAGAACAGTAATAACCAAAATGGATTCCGAATGAAACTTAAAAAGAAAATAACTAAATAATCAAGACGTTCAACAGAAAGGCCAGAAAGGAAATCTCAATCAACAATGGAAAGAGCCTTAACAGTTACTGGAACTGAGAAACCAATTTTCCGGGAAAAAAATTAAGAGAAAGACTTTATAAATTTTAACCGACGGTAGCAATGTCTGTTCGGTCAATAAATGCCGATTGTTTCCTTATAAGGAAACGACTAACATTGCCATTACATTACCATATAAACATATATATATATAAATTCATGTATGTGCTGAATTCATTTATTTTGAGATTTTTATAACTGCATCCATTACAATTTTAACCTCATTCCATCACAAGTAGCAACTTGTCGGTTACGAGATTTTTTTTTATTTCTATCCAGTTGTAAATTACCTGGGGAAACGTAATGATTGGTATACCTGGGCATGACGATGAACTATATCCGGCAGCAAGGCTAATGATCGGGAGATTGAAGGTTTTGATGAGCGTGGAACAACCTCTGAATTGCTGTTGTTCTCAGGTGGTAGCATCCGTTAGGGTCCTAGCTATGGGCACAATAGTGAACCTCCAAACAAAAACACTATAAAAATATGAAATACATTTTATACTAAAACTAACAACAATCGAAACAAAATTTAAAAATACAGTAATACAGTAAAATTACTAACAATATAAATTTATAGCAAAATGACCAACAATACATTTTATAGTAAAATGACCAACAATATATTTTATAGCAAAATGACCAACAATACATTTTATAGCAAAATGACCAATAATACATTTTATAGCAGAATGACCAACAATACATTTTATAGCAGAATGATCAACAATACATTTTATAGTAGAATGACCAACAATACATTTTATAGCAGAATGACCAACAATACATTTTATAGCAAAATGACCAACAATACATTTTATAGTAGAATGATCAACAATACATTTTATAGCAGAATGACCAACAATACATTTTATAGCAGAATGACCAACAATACATTTTATAGCAAAATGACCAACAATACATTTTATAGCAGAATGAGCAACAATACATTTTATAGTAGAATGACAAACAATACATTTTATAGCTGAATGACCAATAATACATTTTATAGCAGAATGAGCAACAATACATTTTATAGTAGAATGATCAACAATACATTTTATAGCAAAATGACCAACAATACATTTTATAGTAGAATGACCAACAATACATTTTATAGCAAAATGACCAACAATACATTTTATAGCAGAATGAGCAACAATACATTTTATAGTAGAATGATCAACATTACATTTTATAGTAGAATGACAAACAATACATTTTATAGTAGAATGACCAACAATACATTTTATAGCAAAATGACCAACAATACATTTTATAGTAGAATGACAAACAATACATTTTATAGCAGAATGACCAACAATACATTTTATAGCAAGATGACCAACAATACATTTTATAGTAGAATGAGCAAAATACATTTTATAGTAAAATGACCAAAATTTCATCTGTAGTTGAAGGCATAAAATTGTGTTAAGAAGATTTTGATTTCGGTATTAAATAACCCCTAGAGGTGTTGATATGCCACTAAAAAATCAACCAACCAACGTAATGAAAACGTACACGTAATGATAAAAAAAGCGTATCTGAAAGTAAAATTTGACTGCATAAATAACATGACTAAAAATGGAATGAAATCTCGATGTGATAATTATCAAGGAACGAAAACTTCACTTGTGTGTTTATCAAACGGAACTGCCTGCTTGAAAGTAGTCTGTCCATCCGAGGATTGGCCTTTAAGTCTAATCGAATTACTGACGGAAGAGGCCTGAAGCAAAATGCTTAATATATCCACAGGAAGTCGTCTGCTTTTATCAATACGTATTAAACGATCGCAAAACAATACAAATCTCTGGCTGAGACTAAATTGCTTAGAAGGATTCTGGCAAATTCATTTACACGGTAGTTTAATCTTTCCGTTCCAATCAATGCTCACACAACCTACCATTTATTCCCGATTATTATGCCTTCGGGATGCACTGTGTGTGTTTACAGTGACGTAAGAGACATGACCATGCACTCGGTAAAACAGAGTGCATGGCCGTCAGTAAGAGGATGAGCGCGAAATGCGATCTGAATGTCGGGAAAACTAGAATCAAGCAAACGCGGAAGTTTAAACACCTGGGAAGCGTCTTGACAGAAGACGGTGAGGGCGAAACTGAGATCCGTAGGCTCATCGGGATGGCCAAGGACGCATTCCAAAAGTTAGGCAGAGTATTACGAGACAAAAGGATATCTTTGGTGACGAAGAAAAAATACTGAACTGTTACATGACATCTGTCCTTCTTTATGGCAGCGAATGTTGGACGATTTCCTCAAAAATGAAGAAGTGACTCAAGGCGACGGAGATGTGGTTCTACAGAAGGATACTAAGGATATCATGGACCGAGCGTGTGAGCAACGATGAGGACTTAAGTTGCAAACAAGGAGGAGGCTTTTACTCAATATCAGGAAGAGGCAGCTGAAGTTTCGGGGATACATAATGAGGAAGGAGGGCCTGGAGAATCTGATACTCACAGGTCGAATAGAGGGAAAGAGAAACAAAGAAAAACAACGCTTGACATACCTGGCGGGCTTAAGCAAATGGATGACAGAACTTAGTCTGGGGGAAGCAGAGGGAAGGAATTTGTTGAGAGCTGCAAGGGAGAGGGAGGTGGAGAGCCATAATTGCTACTCTTCTAGGGTTGCAAACGAGACCGATGCAGGAATCTGGTCTCGTGCGCTTTGTGCTTCCTGGTATGTTGGTCCTTTTTGTGATCTTACCCACTCACATAGGGCGTTTCGTGTTTCATCCTCGTCCAGAAGTTGACGCCAGTGCCCGAGTCTTTGAGGGATGCCACCAGGTAGACCTTGAAGAGAGCGAAAGAGAAAGGTTACGCAAAGGAAAATGGGCGTGGGGGGATAAGAGAGAGGTAGTTACATAGAGAGGGTGATAGTGAAAGTGATATAAAGAAAATGTGGGTAAGAGAAGGTCAGATGCGAAAGAAATGAAGACCGAAAGAGAAGGAGAAAAAAAAAGAGAGTCAGAGAGAGAAAGAAAGCGAAAGAGCAATGTGGTAATAAAAAAAAGAAAGAAAGTAAAAAGAAAGAATGAGAGAGTGACAAAAAAAGAAAGAAAGAAAGAAAGAAAGAAACGGAAGGTCAGAATGAAAAAGAACTTGGAAACAAAAAGCGAGAGTAAGTGAAAGAAAGAAAGAAACAAACAAAGAAAGAAAGACAGAAACGTCGTGAATATGACAATAAAGATGAGGACAATATTCTGAATATTGTAAATAATGTAAATAGTTAGAATATCTCATCTCAGAAATACACAAAGATAAGGAATTTATAAATTGTAACCGATAGCAGCAATGGCTGTTCGTTCAACAAATGAGAAAATGAAATAAATGCTGCATCACTAAATATTTGAGTTTACTTGGAGTACCTGTGAAAATTTTACGATTTTCTAATTTGAATTTTCTGGTTAATCATAATTTTTAAGTTAATGATTGAATAACGTACTTGCATGTTCTTTGACTATGAAACAAGCGAGAAAATTCCATGGCTGTTTTATAGTCGTAGAACTTGCAAAGAGATTATACAATTATTAATTTAAGAATTATTATCAATCTTAAATTTAACAAAATATTACAGTCACAATCAAAGAGATGAATTCAGGTCATTATTAGTATTAGTATTAGTGTGGCGTTTATTTTAAATACAGCTGTACGTTTTGACTACAGTAAATAGATATATAGTTTGGTCAACGAGCGAGCCAGGGTCAGCAGTGCATACGCTAATTCTCCTGGATGACGACCTAGCTAGCGTCAACAGTGCATAGGCTAATTCTCGTGTATGACGACCTAGCTAGCGTCAGCAGTGCATACGCTAATTCTTGTGTATGACGACCTAGCTAGCGTCAGCAGTGCATACGCTAATTCTCGTGTATGACGAACTAGCTAGCGTCAGCAGTGCATACGCTAATTCTCGTGTATGACGACATAGCTAGCGTCAACAGTGCATACGCTAATTCTCGTGTATGACGAACTAGCGAGCGTCAGCAGTGCATACGCTAATTCTTGTGTATGACGACCTAGCTAGCGTCAGCAGTGCATACGCTAATTCTCGCGTATGACGACCTAGCTAGCGTCAGCAGTGCATACGCTAATTCTCGTGTATGGCGCCCTAGCTAGCGTCAGCAGTGCATACGCTAATTCTCGTGTATGACGACCTAGCTAGCGTCAGCAGTGCATACGCTAATTCTCGTGTATGACGCCCTAGCTAGCGTCAGCAGTGCATACGATAATTCTCGTGTATGACGACCTAGCTAGCGTCAGCAGTGCATAAGCTAATTCTCGTGTATGACGACCTAGCAGCGTCAGCAGTGCATACGCTAATTCTCGTGCATGATGTGACCCCGCCCCCTTCACTTTAAAATTAGGTCCTCAAATGTCGCATGATATGCGAGTATATACGGTAATTTATTCAGGCTTCTTGGGTTAATTTAATACGTGTTTCTGATTTATAAATAAATCTTTTGGGTTTATTTATTAAAAAAAAAGAGTTTTATTTACATAATAAAGCTTTTTAAGACATTTTTATGTTTAAACGTTCTTTTTATAGATACAAGTATTTAAGCAAATGCTCTGTTTATAATAAACAGTATTAATAACATTTATCGGCCTGAATGTCCGAGAAATCGTCATAGAAAATATACGTTCTCCTACAGGATTCGAACCTGCATCCTATAAGGAACACATCATATAAACTGACGTGCCTTAACTGATTAGACCACAGATGAGCGTTCTGTTAGCAAGGTCGATTTTACTGCTTTTAAATTACAATCTTCCATGATTCTCTCACGTATATTCATTTCTGTTCATGACGTATTAAATGTTAACAAATGACGTCAGACATTATGAAATAGACAAAGTCCCTCAATTATTGTAAGACATTTTTTATGTTTATACGTTCTTTTTATAGATACAAATATTCAAGTAAATGCTCTGCTTATAATAATCAATAATAATAATAAACGGAGACGCATATTTTCTTTGAAAATTCCCGGATATTCAGGCCGGTAAATGTTGTTAATACTGTTTATTATAAACAGAGCATTTATTTAAATATTTTATCTATAAAAAAGAATGTATAAACATAAAAATGTCTTAGAATAATTGTCGGACTTTGTCCATTTCATAATAAAGATTCACAACACCAAAATTGATTAATTTTCTTTTATGATTTATCAACCTTTTGTTTGTCATTTAAAGCCAAAACTATTTTTTATGGGTAAATATAGCATTAGAAATTCCTTTAGAATACAATAATTTTTCCAGATATAAGCCCTATAAGTGGGGGAGGAGTCCCAACACTCTAAACAAGTCATTATAAATGTTTTAATGAGTATAGATGTAAGCTGAACTCCTACGACATCGTTATGCCTTCAGTGAACTGAATGAAGATAGCACAATCAAGAAGTAATATGTCGCAGATTACTAACTCGTTATTTGGCAGGATTAGGGTTAAGGTTAGGTAACCCTGCATTCCACGGCCCAGATGACTACGATCAAAGTGTAGTATCTGTTCCGCGGACATGACCAGCTAAGACAGTCTTTGTGCCCGATTCCGCGTAAGCGAGGGTTGGGTATATTTTGACCAATGTCACGAGTGTACGCGTTCGGGTTTCCCCACCTGAAATAACTGACCTTGTGCCGCACCCCGCCTCGCTGGGGAGATATAGGTATATAGCTACTCATCGTATTTATTGTACAAAAGTACAAATAATCCACGTGGGCAAAATTGGGTTGGAAGGGAGGTTGGTATTCACTTGTCCTATCGATAACTTAACTAGTCTCAATTACTGACCCACTGGTTCGTACATTGTTCCTTTCACCAAAACATTTCATCTACACAACACTGCCATAATACCACATTTACTCTATTTCTACTTAATTCCGTAACTACATTCTTTGTGGAGGGCTGGGTTAATAAAAATAATTTCCCTATGTAAAAAGATATTGGTTTTCTAAGAATGGCTTAGATGTGGCACAAGGCCAAAGGTATGGGGCACCCAGTGAAGATCGAACTCACTACTCAGGCGTAACTGTTCTAGCAAGACAAGCTTACTAACCATTACGCCACGCCGAGGTGCCTTCATAGACAAAAATTACAGGGTGTCCATAAATTTCATGTGCACTTTAAAAATTTATAACTTTATTTGTATTTGCGATAGAAATAATTTATAAAAAGGATTAGAAAGAAGTAAATCTATATTTTTTAAGTTTTATTGAAATTTTATTTAAGTTTCTACATGCCCTCCATCATTAGCAATACAAAGGGTAATACGATTTTTAAGTTCAGAGAAAGCATTTGCCAACTGATTTACAGTAATGTCTTAAATCACATTAGTTATTTTAGCTCTACTTAAAACTAGGTACATTGAACTTTATAACATTTTTTACAGATTATTTCTATCGCAAATACAAATAAAGTTATAATTTTTTTAAGTGCACACGAACTTTATGGACACCTATATATATATATATATATATATATATATATATATATATATATATATATATATATATATATATACAACGAAAGAAAACTATTGCTAGTAAGGGGCACCCCCCAATCTAGACATGCAGAGATAACAGTTAACTGGACGAGGTGGGCGAAAAAATTACTGCGGGATTGGTAAAATGATTTTCATGCACCCATTCTGCAATCACTCACGCTCGCAATCCCTGACGCCCCTAATTAGGGTGGGGAAAGGGAATAAAGCAAAGGTAAAAATGGGGGCAAAAAATAAAGGAACCGATGGCCATCCATACCCTACCTAAGTTAAGTTCAGCGGATTGAACCAAAAGAAAAACTACTTACGTTATCCCAAAACCCCAATCCTAGGTCACCTCAAGATGCCATTCTAAATTATCCCCTCTCATGTGAACCAAACGTGAAACATTCAACCACCTTTCGCCGAATTTCCATAAAGACAATTGCCTCCTTTCCGCACTAATTTAGACTTTAAACTTTTACGTAAAGAACAAAATCAGTTGAAATGAAAACTTCTCACTTGCATAAAACTCCTTTTGTTGCGCGGTCCAAATCGTGACTCGCATAATGCCAAGTAAACACAAGAACACATAATGTTCATTCCTCTTCAGCTGCGGCACAACATTGCTGCAGATGGAACTGGTAAACAATTTTTTTTTTTCGCCCAGGATACGAACCATGTAACCTTCAATAAGTTCGCAAAACGACCGTAGGACGCTACAGTGAAAGATGTGACCCAAGAACTCAAACACCCCACAGCGACGCACGCACATTTCCGTAACTGATTTTTGCCGACCTAGAGGGCCTTCCGTAACATTAGCCAAGTGAATGATACATCGCCGTTATTGAGATCCCACCAACTGGATACTCAAGGCTACTAAACTCTTATTCGTTAAACAGAGCCCAGAGTATCTCGATCGGCCCCCCACACTAACACGCGATATAAGGCATTAGGACACAAAAGTCAGGTGAGGCCTTCCTTAACCTGAGTAAAGTCCTTCACGGCAAGTCGCCACTCGCGATAGGAGCACTCGGTTCGAGGAGTATGACGGTCCTCCTCGCCGTCATGCACACTTCTCAAAGACGAAAAAGCTTTCTTAGCGTCTTCCTTCCAGGAAGGGCCGTCACCCTCATCTTGAAGACACATTCAATCCAGGAACTTGAGCCGCAGCGTCTTTTGACGAATCCCAACGACTGGCATTACTAGGCCGCCTTTGGACGGGTGGATGCAACAGATCTCGTGACGCAACTTAAGAGCCCTGTCACCCCCATATAAGAGGGCGAACAAGACTCGAACCAATAAAATTAGCTCGGCGCACGGGAGAGAAAGTACAGGAAGCCGGTAAAGAAGGATGCAGTAGATATGCGAAGCACAAACTTATGCCCTCCCCTTTAAGGAAAGCCTCTTCCAGGACCACAGAACTGCCACCTCGGCCTTTTTTCGGACCTCCAACCAATTCTTCTCCAATTGGAGGTCAGGACCAAAACCAAACACTGAGAAATTTCAGAGACCCGTCCATCCAAGAGAAGGGTCCGGGAAGAGAGACTCTCTCCACACGGCCTACAGACTTGTCGAGGTTGATTTTGGCTTCTGTTACCGTCTCATAGCTGCTGATTTCTTTACCGACTTCATCAATGTCAGCCTTGCTTTTCACGAAAGCGGCCACGTCGTCGGCATAAGCGGAATACCTGGCCGAGGTGCTCGCACCAGAGAGGGTTTTTCCATGTAGCATCGGATTTGCCTTTAACTTTCGAGGGAAGGGCTCCAACGCAAAAACGTGCAGCATCGGCGAAAAGCGGCTAAATCAGACGAATGGATCTGTACAACACGAAAGGTTTCGATCTTACGCCATTTACTTCCAACATCGCACCAGAGGATGGATACAAGAGATGGATCCAGGATCGAAAGTTCGGCTTGAAGTCGGCCGACTCGAGGACAGCCCCGAGATAACGATAGTCAATTCTATCAAATGCCTTAGACTGATTTAAATTGATCAGCGAAGCTTCACTATCGACTTGTGCACCAGATGAAGGTTGTCCTGAATATCCCTACCCTTCACAACGCAAGGCTACTAGGGGCCAATTAGACTAGACAGGACAGCCTGCAAACCTTCGGCTAGGACCTTGGCTAAAATCTTTATACTCTGTATTCGACATAGTTAAGGGCCGGAAGTTTTTACTGACGATTCTCGGCGTCCGTATTTATGTATTTGTATCAGGTCATTCCATAAGTTCTGTCCGAATTTTGAATAACGAAAACAAGTGACCAAATGTTACATTTAGTTACAGATTCAATCAACAATGTATTTTCCCTGATTATCTGACTTCCTTCCATCTATTATCAAGCTTACCAATTCTATTACTGTAAAATTCTTTTGGTTTTGATTCGAAGAACTCATAAATGTCAGTTTTAACCTCTTCCTGTGTTACAAAAACTGTTTCTTCCAAATGATTCTGTAAGCTACGAAACAAATGATAGTCTGAAGGAACAAGATCGGGAGAATAAGGTGGATGAGGAATTTTCTCCCAACCAAGTTCTTCGATCTTTTGAGTCGTGATTCTTGTTGTGTGGGGTCGCGCACTGTCCTGATGAAACATCACCTCTTTTCGATTAACTAGAGCAGGTCTTTTTTCCTCAAAACTTGGTTCAAACGCTCTAATTGCTGACAGTATATTTGAGCATTAATTGTTGTATTAGGTGGTAAGAATTCAAAGTGGATTATTCCTTGGCGATACCACCAGATTGAAAGAAGAACCTTTTGCCCATGAAGTTCCCTTCTCGGCTGTGGCTAGAGTTCTTCCCCTTTACCAAGCCACTGTCTACAACGCTTAATATTTCGATAAAAGATCCATTTTTCGTCGCCAGTCACAAAAGTCTATCCAAAAAAGGTGAAACAAGTTGGCGAGAATGGAGAGAAGAGCAGATGTCAACTCGGGATTTGAGATTGTTTTCAAACAATTTATGAGGCACCCATTTTCCAAGTTTAGGAACTTTTCCAAGTTGTTGAAGATGACGATGAACAGTTGTATGGTTTGAACTGAGAACCACTGCCAATTTCTCAACTGATAAAGCAGAATTTTCTTCAAGGGCTGCTTCAAGAAGCTTTTCATCAAACTCAACTGGACGTCGGTTCGATCTTCATCTTCAATGGTGAAATCTCCACCTCTGAATTTTTGCAAAACCATCTTCTGCAAATTCTTTTCATTCACATTCCTCTCCATAAACTGAGTGAATGTTTCTAGCCGCTTCGCCTGCTGAGTTTCCTTTCTTGAACTCATAAAGCATTATGTGCCTCAAATGATTCTTGGGTATTTCCATGTTAGCAGGGTTTTAATCAAACAAAATTTAATTTTATTGTTCTCTCAAATGAAATTTGATCAGTTTAAATGCATCTAAACATAAAAATAATGTTCAGTTCCATTAGACATTATAAAATACTCTTTAAATTTCGTTCATTTTAACAAAAAGTTAAAATTCAGACAGAACTTATGGGATGATCTATGTTTTTCTTTTATTTCTTTTCTTTTCTTTTTTTTTTTTTTGTTTTACGACATATCAACCACAATGAGTTATTTAATGCCGACAAAAAATTTGTATAGCTGGTAATTTTTTCAGAAATGTATAGCTGGTAATATTTTTTTCAAAAAATATATAGTTTGGTTTGTTTTGTGGTATATTAACGTCAATGGGTTATTTAATGCTGATAAGATTTTTATTTCTGGTAATATTTCTTTTTTCAAATATTTATTGCTGATAATAATTTCTTTACAAAGTTTTTCTGGTATTAAAATCTATTTTTACACTTTCATAGTATTTTGAGTCAGGTTGTGGTGTCAACTATTTGCCCATAGCTGGGACCCTAACAGGTGCTACCACCCCGAGTCAGGGTGGATCCGGCAACACCAGCAATTAAGAGGTGGTTACACGCTTCTCAAAACCTCCTGATAGAGGCCTTGCTGTTAGACATAGTTTATCGTCATACCCAGAACGGTATTTGTATGTGCCCATCTCCACAACAGACATATTGCCCATACGTTTCTCGTGAAAAATTGGCAGGTATCACTTTTTTAATAGCTATTTCACTGACTTGCATATTTAAATCTGACTTGCTTGTATCTATCTGTATGTATGTGTCTGTGTGTGTGTGTATGTTTTGTGTTTGCGTTTATTTTTCTACTTGCAGTCGTGCGTGTATATATCAATCCGGCTCAAGGGGTCTGCGGCCAATCAGAGTTAAATCCGTGGAAGCAAGCAAGCTTGAATTGGAACCACTATCAGGCTAATTACTTACCTACTTTTCAACGATTGAAATAATTTCCTGTGAAACATGACGCCATTTTTATAGACGTCATGTCAGCCAATATCCGAATATTCGAAAACCAGAACCGGTCGTCCGTTTCCAGAAAACGTCAAAGATTCTTTAAAAATTGGTCGCTTTACAAAATAGAAAAAAAATGAAAACAGAGTACTTACTGCCGTTATGTTATGGTCCAAGGTTAGGACCATGGAAGAACAACACGAAAGGCAACAGTAGAAATAACAAAGAATATATTACGCAAGAAGTGAAAGGGTTAGTAAGACTGTCCGACTGGTTTGGCGGGACTGCTATCAGCTCGACTCGATTCAATACCGTTCCAATACCGTACCGTTCGTCTCTCTTGAGATTCGTAGTATGTATAGTTCTCGGAAGAGTTTATTCTTGTCGGTCTAGTTAGGCACCATGACACGTTATTTTATGAAATTTAGTGACAGACGATCAAGGATATCTGGCGTATTCTGGCTTTCTAAATATCGAAAAATGATACTGATAACATGTGTAATCTTGCCTCGTTCTTCGTCGTACAAAATGGCTCTGGTAAACGAAATGTTCCACGTGGTGGAGTGATTAGCCCCACTCACAACTCTGAGGAAAATTGGTTTCTGGCAAAGTTTTTGTTATCTTAGACGACCACGTGTTCTCACGCTAACGGCTTCCCTTGTTTGGGAATTCAAAGTTTTCCTTCTCTTAGACTGGTTGCCAACCAAGTCTGACGAGCCCCGTTGAAAAAAAAGAAAAGAAAAATTAATGTTTACATTGTAGCTCTGTTTCTCTGGAAGACATTCATGACCGTTATTAAAAATTAATGAATGTTATCCTGATTTAGTTGATATTTTAGCTAAATGACTAAGCGACGATATTATTTATATTTATATTAGACCATTGCAACTATTTTAAGATTTTTATTGAATATTTATTCGGTTTGCACCATTTTTCTGATTTCTGGGAAGACTTTGAACATAAATTATCTAACGCTTCCTGCGCACTTTCGGCTTCCAAAGATCCTGATTAAAGAGAATTCATATATAGTAGTTATTTACTCCATTAATGATTGCCGCAAAATATATGGTATTAATCATAAAAATTAAAATAAAAAATCGTTATCAATTATAAAAATTAAAATAAAAAATGGTATCAATCATAAAATTAAAATAAAAACTGGTATCAATTATTTAAAAATTAAAATAAAAATCGTTAACAATTATAAAATTTAAAATATCATTTACAAAAATAAAAATAAAAATCGGTATCAATTATAAAAAATTAAATAAAAACTGATATTAATCATAAGAATTAAAATAAAAAACTTGTATTAATCATAAAAATTAAAATAAAATACCGGTATTAATTATAAAAATGAAAATAAAAAACTAGTATCATTTACAAAAATTAAAATGAATATCGTTATCAATTATAAAAATTAAAATAAAAATCGGTATTAATTATAAAAATAGCAATCCGTATTAATCATCAAAATTTAAATAAAAACTATGTTATAAAAATAAGAACAAAATGACATAGAATACCAAATATATTTATTACGTACCTGATATAGAAGAGTTCAACATATTATCTTGGATTTAAATATTACATCTCTGAGATGGTCAGCACCACCACAAAGAGAACATGCACAGACAATTTCTTTTGGTGTTCGCGACGTTGTGAGGTTCCAACTTCATCAAAAGAGATTATCAGAAACCTGTTGAAAATAGAGAAATCTTAGATAATATGTTGAACTCTTGTCTATGAATTATGTAATAAATATATTTGGTACTCTATTGCATTTTTATAATTCAATAGACTTGTATTTAAAATGGGTCCCATCATTAAAGGACACTATGTACAGTGCAACCTCGGTTCTCGAGTGTCTCACATGTCGTACAAATCGGTTTTCGAACAGAATATTCGAGATTAAAATGCCTCGGTTATCGAACCAAATTTCGGTTCTCGAACAACATTGCCGAACCATGTTAACATAAATGGAATAATTTCTGAGTCGACTGCTGTGTTGTATACATTCATGTATTGTGCTGTGCTTTTCTTTTCCAATTTTATTGTACTGTGCCTTTTTTTTCTCTTCATTAGTCCTTAGTCATGGCTCCAAAGAAAGCTAGCAGTGATACTGTTAAAGGAAAAAGAAAAGTTAAGAGAAAAACAATTGTTGAAGATATTGTCTCTTCCTATTCAGTTTCATATGACAAAATCAACGATCTATAATATTCTTATAAATAAAGAGACGATCATGTCTTTCCTTCCCTTTTCCAAACAATAACATCTTTTTCCTTCCCCT
>CAHIKZ030001016.1:1280000-1282500 GCA_903632075.3 Acanthosepion pharaonis
AACTTTATAACTCAATAATCACTCTTCTTATGTTATATTACTTTTATATAAAGATTTTAATTTTATCCTTAGTGGTTTATTCTAGATTAAGCTATTAAATATGTTAGTATTCGTAAATTACTAGTTGTAAGGTTGGCTGTGAATAGGCTTATAATTATTTTACTGGTGATGTTGTTTGATAATAGTTTTTAATTTAAAATAAATATATAAAAGTCATATACATATTTAAAAGTTATTTTGTATTCTAATTTATAATGTAAGGTTGGTTCCATCGACGGTTTTTGCTTTTCTGTAATATATATATATATATATATATATATATATATATATATATTGAAACAAAGACCTGATACCACAAAACAGGAATATTGATTTAAATAAACATATTTTTATGTTCATTTTTTTATAAATATCCGGACCTAGGCTGACTAGTAGAGTAAAGTAGTTTCGTTTGTATCTGGGTTTTGCTTCTTAAAGTGTCTTTTATTTACGTACTATGTTTAATTTTGTTTAAACATGTGATTTCATTCAAAATGCCATAAAGTTTGAAATGCTACAATGTATCTAAAATATATTCTATCTTATCACGTTATATTTTCGTTTAATTTTGAATTCTCCATCTTCACGTGTCTTCATTGGCTAAACTGGTATCAACAACATCTCCTGTCTTATTTTCTTTCCTTTGCCTTTGTATCTGTAGAATTTGGATATACCCCCCCCTTTTCCCCCTTTTTCTTTGCTTTTCCCTTCTCTCTGTGGTGAGGTTGATCTCGTATGCTTTCATATGCCTTTTTTTCTTTCCTTTTTCTATTTCTTTTTATTGATTTCCTATTTCTTCTTTTTTTTACTTTAACCTGCTTTTTTTTCTTTTGCTTTTCATGGAAATTTTCTTATATATTTGATTCTATGGAAAAATGTTAAAAATGTAAAAGAAGTGATGTTTCATAAGTTGTATTTTTAAATAAAATCATTTACACCACCATCGTTAACCACCACATGAGGTGCCTAAATTAGACATCGAAACAAATATACATTTATGTCGTGCTAACTTATGTCATCTAAACTAGGTACCATCTAAGACTAGCTACCATGGAAGACTAGCAATCTAAGATTAGACATCTAACACTAGCCATTTAACATATGCCATCTAAGACTCGTTGCTATCTAATTAGCCATATAAGACTAGCCATCTAATATATGCCATCTAAGACTAGTTGCTATATAATACTAGCCATATAAGACTAGCCATCTAACATATGCCATGTAAGACTAGTTACTATCTAATACTAGCCGTATAAGACTAACCATCTAACATATGCCATCTAAGACTAGTTGTTGTCTAATTAGCCATATAAGACTAGCCATCTAACATATGCCATGTAAGACTAACTGCCATCTAAGACAACCTGCCATCTAATACTAGTAATCTTAGACTAGCCATCTAACGTATACTATCGAAGACTAGCTAACATAAAAAATATAGATTACAATTTAACAAACTATTTAACCTATAGCTAAGGAACAAATGCATTCATCTATTTTCAAATGGCTTTAGTGCGACATGATTGCAACGGACTGGACCGGAGTTTGAACTCGCTTCCTCCTTTCTGTGCCAATAACCACTACGTTGTCTACACGCTACAAGCCTACCGATATTCTATAGCGATTTTCATAGCAAATGTTCAGATAGGCTTCATTCTTAGTTCAACCAGTTCAGATTTTGGCAGCTAGAACACGTAATGCTATATCTGCCTTTATTCTTCTGTATTTCAGAAATGGGAAGAAAGTTCCACATGTTATTTTATGGAACAGAATCCCGCGTGGATGTTTCCCGGAACACAACAATCTTAATCTTTTCAGATCAAAGATCATTATATATCCTCTTTATTCAGGTAATATTCACTTCATGACGCTTATATTCACGACACGTGCCTCATTTATCATTGGCCATTTTAACAGAAACCATCTAACTCAACTTTTATTGGCTGAACTTTGGTATAAAAATATCCCTTGCTTCAAACTAAAGAAAGCATGATGATCGAGGACCGGCTTAACGAGAAATATTGGTTCTCTGGCGAGTTACATAGACCACAACTACTGAAGCGAGTTTCAATCAGATTTAAGATCTTGCGCCAGAATATACAGGGTGGTCCAAAAGTAGGTGGACTGTATGTGGAATGGGTTCATGTATCGGTTATATTATTACAACTGTGTTCATTATAACTATGTTATTTGTGCATTGTCCGAAGAGATACAACTGATTGGCCGGCACGTTCACCAGACTTGACCCCAATGGATTTCTTCTTATTGGGGAGTACTCAAGGTCAAAGTTTATAGTCGAAAACCAAGAAGTGTCGGTGATTTGAAAAATTACATAATAGATGCATTTCAAGAAATTAATACCCAAAAAGATGTGCAAAAAAGTTTGTTGAAGCGTTAGAAGTAGACTTCAAAGCCGTGTAAATTGTGATGGAAAACAGTTTAAGCACCTGCGTTGATA
>CAHIKZ030001016.1:1292500-1310000 GCA_903632075.3 Acanthosepion pharaonis
TATATGTTTCCTCAGATTTGAAATACCGTTCAATATTCCACGAATTCCTCAAACACCCGTTCCACAGTTTTCCTTCTCCTAGACTGGTAGCCAACTATTGCTGAAAATCTCTGCCTGACTTTCCACTGGAATGTGGGGAGATCTATAATTATTTTCCCTAAAATATTTATGAGAAAGTGAATATAATGAATTTGATATAATTATATATATATATATATATATATATATATATATATATATATATATATATATATATATATATATATATATATATATATATATATACATATATATATATATATATATATATATATATATATATATACATATATATATATATATACATACATATATATATATATATATACATATATATATATATATATATATATATATATATATATATACATATATATATATATATATATATATATATATATATATATACATATATATATATATATATAAGAAATATATATATATATATATCATGATATATTTACATATATAATGTATATGTATATATATGTATATATAGATATATATGTATATATATATATATATATATACGTATAAGAAAAAATAAGATGAATAAATTTTTGCAAATTTAAATAACACAAAAAAAAAAGATTTATAAAAGAAATTGATAGAATAGTAATAGACAGGACTTCATATTATTTAACAAATCATGTTTGAAAGAATTTTTGCCTCCGAAGTATACTTTATAATATATATATATATATATATATATATATATATATATATAGTCGACTCTCCCGGCGAGATTCGACGTATGAGGGTCAAGCAGATCAGTTTCCAGGAAACCGAAAGCCCGACAACAGCACATAAGATTTGATTCTAGTGGTGAAGTTTTCGTGCAGGACCATCCACACTTTTTGAAGGGCTGAATACAGAGACCTGGTACACTAAGTGCCACAAGGTTTCCAAACGACCCTCCGCAGGTTTTGAATTCAGAGTTGTCCTTCTCCTAGACCAGTTGCCATCCAAGGCTATAGAACCGAGTCTGTCCTGCTATTTACCCACAGCTGGAGGGAGAAGAAGAGGATTCATACCTTTCCCAAGGTTATTAGTACGTAAGTGAATGTAATGGATTCGACTGGAATTCGAACTCGGCTTTGCGATTACTCAATCCAAGCCGCTATCCATTACTCCACCATGCCTCCTTATATATAGATATATAGTAGATAGCCATTGACATTGCATTTACATATATATATATATATATATCTGTGTGTGTGCACGTATATATATATATATATATATATATATATATATATATATATATATATATATATATATATATATATATATATATATATATATATATATATATATATATATATATATATATATATATATATATATATATAATATCTAGACTCAAAACACTATTAAATATTCAAAAAACTGACTGAAAATTTCTGTAGATTCTCCAAAACTTTTTATTTTGGTCCGATGTGTCAATTAAATTAAAATATGGAAAATATACAAAGAACATACTTGTTATCATATGTATATATATATATATATATATATATATATATATATATATATATATATATATATATATGTATGTATGTATTTATTATCATTTATATATATATATATGTTTATATATATCGATATATATATGTATGCATATGTGTATATGTATATGTGTATATATACATGTATATATATATATATGTATATGTATATATATGTGTGTGTGTGTGTGTATAGTAAGATATGGATAAATGGAACACTATATTTGATTTGTTTCCCATCATCATGGCTAATGCTAGCCTCCAAGCGAAGCAACCCATTGCTTTTTCTTGTTCTGATGTTTTCTACTGACAAAAAAGATTATATTGAATCTATTGCTAGGTTTATGGTAGGAAAGTTGGTTCACTCTGTTGTCCCTGATAATTTTTCTCTGAAGAATCTATCTTGCATATTTATAAGTCTATCATTTGTCCATGCTTTGTCTATTGCTGCTAGATTTTGTCTGGTGCTCCTGCTATATATCCCGAAATTATTGCCAAAATTCAAAGAAGGGTCTACAACGTTATCTGTCTTGACCTGTCATCTCGATTTCAGTCACTTTCCTACTGCCGAGACGTGGTTTCCTTCTGTCGTGTCTATAAATATTTCCGTTGGAATTGTTCCAATGCCTTTTTTTGCTTGGTTCATAGACTACATGAATTTGAATGTACTACTCGATTTGTAACTAGGTCTCATTGTTTTTATTCTTGAAATAGAAAGATGTAACCCTAATGTCTATTCTAAATGTTTCCTTTCTCGCACTTCTTACCTGTGGGGAAATCTCTTCCGGTTTCTTCCCCCCCCCCCATGTAATTTTCAAAAATTTAATTGCAATGCCAATCGCCATCACCTTGTTCTTATGTTCTCCTTTATCTAAACTAACATCTTAGCTTTTTTTTTTTTTTTTAAATCGGAATCATCCCAACCAAGGCATTAGTGCCACTAAAACACAAGAGGTTACAGGGTGTGAAAGATATAAGAACAGATACATTAATAATTAGCGGGAAGATGAAAGAGTAATCAAGAGTGCAGTAGATATCGATTGACATTGCATTTAAATTTTTAGTAGATTAAAGTTGGCTGAAAATCATAGGGCCTGAAGAGATTTCCACAAGTGAGAAGTGCGAGAGAAGAAACTGTTAGCATAGAATTTACGGCTACATCTAGCCAGCTCAACTGTAATTTGATAAGATCTCGATGCCAGTCTAATACTGCACTTAAATATATTATTAATATATGATTTTATATTTTCTATGTTATGTATACTGTATAAAATGTCTTCAAAGGAACAATACATATTTGTATGAAAAACTGTATTTTTTTTTCTGTAAGAATAGACGAATGGACCATCTTTCTGTGGTACAGTCTTCTAATGACGGAGTAGGAATATCATAACATTTTTATTGTATTTGATCAGAATCACCCCAAGCAAGGCAGTAATGCCACTAAAATACACGTGGTTACAGAGTGTGGAAGAATTAGGAACAGAAACATTAATAATGAGCGGGAAGAGGAAAGAGTAATCAGGAGGACACTAGATATCGATTGACTTTGCATAATTTTTGCAGATTAAAGTTGGCTGGAAATCATGGGTCCTGAAGGGTGTTCCACAAGTGAGAAGTGAGAGAGAAGAAACTGTTAGCATAGAATTTACGGCTACATCTAGCCAGCTCAACTGTAAATTGATGAGATTTCGCTGTCAGTATAGTTCTGCGCTTAAATATATTATAAATATGTGCTTTTTATATTTTCCATGTTGTGTATACTGAGATCTCGATGCCGATCCAGTGCCGCGCTTGAATTCATAAAGTCTGGGGTTTGTATAAAATAGGGAGTTACTGTGAAATCATCCTGTATATTGCATTAAAAAATATAAAAAGTGATGTTAATGTCTTTCAATGGTGGAATTCAAATAAAAATGAATTTCCCATTATGCTGCTTTTATCCAGGAAATATCTATCAGAACATCCCTCTTTTGTTGAAAGGGAATGGTTATTTAATATTGGAGGACACATTTACTTACCAAAAACAAATCTGCTGAAAGGGGAGAGATGATAATGTTCTTAGATTATAATCTAAGAATTTTAGGACTTAGATATGAGTAGCTAGGTACTTAAGTGATTTACTTAAAGAAATTGTTCTCTTTATTGTTTAACGTTACATCTAGTCAGCTCAACTGTAAAATGATGCAGTTTCATTGTAAGTCTAGTACTGCACTTAAATTCATAAAGTCTAGGTACCATAATGAAGAGCTCATCTGAACAATTACCCTGAAAGTATTTATAAAGAAGGTACAAGGAGACAACCTTATGATGGTGGGAAAGTGATTGAATTAAAAATAAAATTCCATATAATAAGTTTTGATAAGCATTTAATCCAAAAGGATCATATAAAGGTGGCGGTAGGCATTTATGTTTCCTTTGGCGCGATTTTATATAAAATAGAAAGTTACTGTTGATGAGTAGAAAGTAAAAAGAGTAATCAGATGGACAATAGATAGCAATTAACTTTACATTTAAATTTTTGACGATTAAATTCGGCTGGAAAGGATGGGTGTCCCACAAGGGAGAAGTGCGAGAGAAGAAACTGTTAGAAACTACATCTAGCCAGCTTAACTGTAAATTGAAGAGATCTCGACGCCAGTCTAGTGCTAAACTTAAATTCAAAAAGGGTCGATACCATAGCGAAGAGCTCATCTAAACAATTACTACGAAAGTATTTATCGAAAAGACACAGAGAGACAACCTTACAGCGGTGGGAAAGTGACTGTAGCCGAGCCGCCAGGTCAGGACCAATAATATTGCTGATTCGTCTTTGGATTTTATCAAGGAGCTCAAGGTAAATAGTAGGGGCGTTGGACCGTATGTAGCAGAAATATTCGAAGCGGGGACGAATGGTACGCGGTGTTGGGGTACGGAAGGGAGAATGGTATGCGAGGGCGAATGGTAGACTTATAGATATGCAAGATAGATTCGGGAGAGAAAAATTGTTTCGCCTGACACAGTGAATCGACTTTCTTACCAGTTGATCTAACAATGGATTTAATATATTCTTTCCACTTCATATGAACAGAGAACGGTAGCCCTGGAAGGCGCAACTGGTCACTTTACTGGAGGTTAGCATCAGCCATGATGATGGAAATCAGTGAGGGGTCTCTCAGATGATTAACGGAGAGAAGTTTCGTTTTGGGGGCGTTAAAATTAACAAGCCATCTTTTGCCCCAGTTAACAACAGACTTGGGGTCGTTTTGGACATTGGCTGCCATTTTGACCTTGTCAAACTGATAAGCCTTACTATCAAGGTAGGAGTAAATTGTTGTGTCATCAGCATAGATACCAATTTGAAAGCTGATGTCATCAGGAAGGTCATTAATGAAAAAAAAGATGGAGCCCTGGGGTACACTTGCGTTAGTACGAAAGGATCTAGACGTGTGGCCGTTCAGGATGATTATCATTTCATTTCAGCTCACGGAGAAGACCTGAATGTTAAACCATGTCAAAGGCTTTCGAGATGTCCAATGCTACAGCCCAGGCTTCACCGTTTTTATCTAGTCTGTATTGAGTCCTCTTTTTTTTTATTAAATGTTACGAACGTTGGAATTGTACTCTATTCGTTCTTATTTTACCTGTATATATATATATCGACTCTATACACAATGATCATTAGTACATCAGCAGTGGACCTGGAGAAACGAAAGCCATATTGCTTGTCTGAGAAAAGGCTCTGCGATGAGAGATGATGAACCAATTCAAAATTGATTAGAGCCTCTAGGAGTTTTCCAAAAATAGGCAACAAGCTAATAATCCGGTAGTTGGATGGGTCGGACGATTCGCCAGAGTTCTTAAAAACTGGAACAACAGATGATGATTTCCAGTAAGCAGAAAAGCAGGAGGCAGCGACGAATTTATTGTACAGTTTAGAAAGAACAGGAGCCAGTTCATGAGCATATATATATATATAGGAGGGTCGTTTGGGAACCTTGTGGCATTCGGTGCACCAGATCTCTGTATTCGTCCCTTCAAAAAGTGTGGATGGTCCTGCACGAGGCCTTCACCACTATAATCAAATCTCATGTGCCGGTGTCAGGCTGTCGGTTTCCTGGAAACTGATCTGCTTGACCCTCATTTCGAATCTCGACAGGAGAGTCGATTTATATATATATATATATATATATATATATATATATATATATATATATATATATATATATATATTTTTTCATATATTAAAAAAAATTTATCACGACAAAGATGCAACTTCAAGCAGAAGAACTTTCTCACTGCCAGTTCAAGAAAGACTTTTGTGTCACTACCCCACAAATAAGAGAATGTTTAACATCGAAAAACATAAAGAAAATTTATTCATTTTTATAATATCTGGAAATATCCCTTCTTTACCTGACGAAGGTCACGTGACGCGAAACACGTGTTGCAAAATTATGGAAAATAAAGCAGAATATATATTTAAAAAAAAAGTCCACATTACAACTAAAAACGTTTGCGGTTTCTCTCTTCTTTTTAATATATACACTTTTCTGTCGTTGGAACA
The DNA here is from genome assembly GCA_903632075.3 of Acanthosepion pharaonis. Classification (NCBI taxonomy): domain Eukaryota; kingdom Metazoa; phylum Mollusca; class Cephalopoda; order Sepiida; family Sepiidae; genus Acanthosepion; species Acanthosepion pharaonis. The sequence continues at coordinate 1,298,594 of CAHIKZ030001016.1, forward strand.
ACTACACGAACAAACAAGTAATCACTACAAAAATGCATATTTGATTCGATACCTAAAGGTAATCATCTCAACAGGTGAGGAACAAAATTGCTCTACTCTCGCTATTGAGCACACTTTTAAATTAATCTTTTGAACGTTTGAATTTATATTGTTTTTCGTTCTCATTTCATATATATATATATATATATATATATATATATATATATATATATATAGGGAGAGAAAGAGAGATATGATAATATTAGTGGTCAAATATATATATTTATATATATATAGCGATTTTCTAATCGTATATATATATATATATATATATATATACATATATATATATATATATATACATATATATATATATATATATATATATACACACACACACATATATATATATATATATATATATATATATATATATGGCAACTCGGCGTGGTGTAATGGTTAGCAATCTTGTCTTTTTGACACACACATATATATATATATATATATATATATATATATATATATATATATATATATATATATATAAATAAAAAAATTTCAAACACTAATATTACATGGTTATAATTTATTACATTGGAATCGTAATCACGATCCAATTCATCAGACCCTACAAATTAAAAAGAAATCGGAAAATATAACTCCGAGTATAAAAACAAAATTTTAGTGAGAGTGTATGTGTGGGAGTGGGAAACAAGCGTGAGAGGGAAATGTATGAAAGCTCTAGAGAGAGAGGGTGTAATAGAAGAAAGAAGAAAAGGAAGGCCGAAAGGTGAAGGTGGGGATTAAAATTTAACAGAGAGAAGTTTTAAAGAGAGGAGTTAAATAACGGTTTAAATGAGTGAGATACAGATAAATATGAATTAGCTTTCGATACATAATTCGCTACCTCATTTCCATGTATAAAATGAACTTTTTTTTCATGTATAAAACGCACCTCATGAGGCAAACATTTACGTTCTATTTCTAATAAAATTATTTCTAATAAAATTGTATACTTCTATCTAATAACATATATATATATATATATATGTATATATATATATAGAGAGAGAGAGGGAGAGAGAGAGAAAGAGAGAGAGTGAGATAGGTGCTACTGAAAGTGAAAGTGAAGGAAAATATTTTAGAAGTAACCAGAAACCAAATCCTAAACAAGAAAGAAGGGACATACTTCTAGTCTTGTTCACAAGACCAGGAGGAGTGTGAACCGGACAGTAAGCAAACCTATCTACTCCTATTGAAATCTTCATGAAATATATACATTTTCTTGTGCATTAAGATCTATAAAGTTTTTTCTTATATATAATTATGAAATATTTGCATTTTTTCGCAGCAAAATAGTTTAAATATCTTTCAAGTCACGACTTCGAGGTCCCGTATTACCTGGTGTGGTTGTAGTCTGCCCTGCTATTTAATTGACAGTTGTGTGGTGGGAGAAGTGACAAATTAATACATTTCGTGTAAAGTGAAAGCAATGAACTCGATTGGATTGACTAATTTCTCATTGCCCCAGATTTCAAAGAGTAATGAAATATTTACAGTTTATCAAACCATAAAACAAGTTAGACTCGTTGATACACTAAAGAAATTTTATGGGAGTAAAGACTTATAAATAACTAATTAATATTCATAGTAAATATTTATGTTACCAATTCCCCAATGTTTAGGTATATGCTTATGAAATAGAAACATTCTTTAGTTTTATTTTATTTCTCATATATGCACTGTAATCCTTTGTGTATCGATGCCTAGGGAGTAAATGACACAGAATGCAGAGAAATTCCAGGGAAAAAGCTGAAATCCATGCTTAAAACGCACCTGATTTTCATGTATGAAATGCACATTATTTCAATGCATAAAATGCACCTGATTTTCATTGATAACACGCGTCTGATTTTCATATATAAAATTCACCTCGTTTCCATCTATAAAATGAATTTGATTTTCATTTATAAAACGCACCTGGTTTTCATGTCTAAAAAGCACCTAATATTCATGTATAAAATGCACCTGATTTCCATGTATGCAATGCACTTGATTTTCATGTATAAAACGGACCTGATTTTCATGTATAAAATGCACATCATTTCCATGAATTAAACGCACTTGATTACATGTATAAAACGCACCTGATATTCATGTATAAAATGCACCTGATTTCCATGTATAATATGAACTTGATTTTCATGTATAAAACGCACTTCATGAAGCAAATATTTATATTTTATCTCTAATAAAATTGTATACTTATATCTAATAATATATATATATATTATTTATATAGTTATATCTAATAATATATATATATATTATTTATATAGTTATATCTAATAATATATATATATATTATTTATATAATAATAATAATAAAATTATGCATCTTCTGTCACAGCTTACCATTTAATAAGTAATATTCTTCAATAATTTGGTTACGTTTTTAGGAATATAAATGTTTTAATATGGAATAGAGTATTTCTATTCATACGCATAATAAAAATTAATGAAATTTTAATGAAAATTTGAAATTCTCATAAATTAGCTGCAGATGGTCCGAAAGTCTTGTCACCCCTACCTAAAATTAATGCGGACACTAGAAGGACAAGTAATACATTAATACAAAGCACATGTACTGGATTCAGTTTATTCCTTTCAATGACGCTGTCACACATCGAGAAGGTCTCTAAGAAGACCATCATTTTCATGTCAGCCATCTGAAATAGAAAAATTATATTATGTCGGGGTGACAAGACTTTCGGACTACCCTGTAGATTCATAGATGAAATTACAAAACATCCTCATAGGTAATCAAATGAATGGATGATAAAAAGTGAGGGATCGGTTTTGTATTGTTCTTTAGTATTAAACACATCCCCCACTTCTTGGGCATAGTACAATCTGGTCCGAAAGTCTTGTCACCCCTTACCAAAAAGTAATAAGAAAAATAGAACAAAGCACATGTGCTGGATTCAGTTTATTCATTTTCATTGACGCTGTCATACATCGAAAAGTTCTGCATAAACGCCATCATTTTCGTGGCACAAAATGATGTGGCGTCATGTCTTGTGTGATATTTTTACGAAGCTGTGCTTTGTTGATTGCTGCAAAGGCGCTCCGAACGGCGTCCTTCAATTGATGAGTATTCTGGTATCGTTCATGTAAAACTCTCTCTTTGATAATAACACCCCACAGAGCGCTGAAGTTAGTTAGTTGGTTGGGTTTTATGGCATATCAACCACTGTAGGTCATTTAATGCCAAATTAAGTTTTATATATATATATATATATATATATATATATATATATATATATATATATATATATTAAATATACAGTACTATTAAACGTATAGCTGACAAACATTGTTTCCAAAAAACGTATAGCTGGCAACATTATTTTTCCGAAAACATTATCTGAGGCCTTGCTGCTGGACGTAATTTATCGTCATACCCAGGACGCGGATGTAGTTTATTGTCATACCCAGGACGTGGGTAAGATCTGGAAAATCTAGGAGTTCACTATTTTGCCCATAGCTGGGACCCTAACAGGTGCTACCACCCCGAGTCAAGGTGGACCTGGGAACACCAGCAATTAAGAGGTGGTTCCACGCTCCTCAAAACCTCCTGATCAGAGGCCTTGGTGTTGGATGCAGTTTAACGTCATACCCAGGACATCAGAGCGCTGAAATAGAAAATTATATTATGTAGGGGTGACAAGACTTTCAGACCAATGTGTACTTTTTATTGTAGGCAATAATTTTTTTTGTTGTTTTTTCTTTTTTTTTTCTTTTTTTTCTTTTTTTTCTTTTTTTTTGCATATATGAGGTATTTTATTCCCAGAACAAACGAATCGCTTGGTTAATGATTTAGGCAAGTATCTGTAACAGAACAAGTCCGGACATGTTCGATTTTCTTGAGAAGCATGAACAGTATAGGACAATGGATATGTTCATGTTATACTGTTGGCGGAAAATCAGTGAAAGGAGTCTGGATTTAATAAATATCCAGTTTTGGGTGAATATTGGTAAAAGTGCTAGCGAAACATTCTTCTTCTATGTGCCGTAATATTTTAGCAGGGTATATTGAATCGCTGAAAAAAATGAATCCTTCTTTTTCCTCTGATTCTTCGGTTTGTCCGTAGCACACTTTGCCCACTTCTGTTATCATAATAGCCCCAGTACGAGGCAAAAAAAATAGGCACACGCATAGAAAGTCGATTTTTGTATCTCTATGGATTAATTAGTAAAAATAAAAATAAAATCTAGGGTAACATAGAACAAATGTGCATATGTCTTGTAACATAATTAGTTGAAACAATAAAATTGTGTTTAAATTATTTAGATTTCGGCATTAGATGACTCATAGGAGTTGATATACCGCTAAAGAAAATCAATCAAATCAATATATTCACCCCAAGTAGGGTACTCATTGTTTCTCCCCAGATTTACTGTTCTCCAACGCCTTCCGTAAGTGTTAAATCCATAAAGACTTCGCCTGAGAGAACACTTTTTAATTTACATCAGTATGGCTGATGCTAACCCCCAAAAGAATGATTCATTGCGCCTTCACGAACTAAGACTTTCCGCTGACATGAAGTGGGAAGATTATATTGAATGAATTGCTTGGTCTGCTACTAGGAAAGTGGGTTCACTGTGTCGTGCTAGACAACTTTTCGCGCCAGAATCTATCTTACACATTTATAAATCTACCATTCGTCCATGCTTTGAATATTGCTGCTACATTCGGTCTGGAGCTTCATTTATCGATTCAGATATCCATTATAAAATCGTAAGAAGATGTTGTGTACTTAAAAAGGTTAAAAACAGACAAAGGTGGTACTTGAGTAGAAGGAACAGTCACACGGGCGTAGATGAAAGAAAGAAAGGTTTATTGTAAAAGAGAATACACTACTGAAAGATAGGGAATCGACTAACACTTCCCGAAGCCAGTCAGAGAGACACACAGACTGAACAACTCTGGTATGTCCTGTGCACACTACATATATTACTGATATAGTCAGTCTAAAATAGGTAATAGAGAGGGTGGAAAATACCATTACAACGGGAGAGTATGCAATGTTACTGGCTCTGACCTGGCATCTCAGCTTCAGTCAATTTCCCCACAGCCATAACTTAGCTTCTCTGTGTCTTGTCTATGAATATTTTCATACGCACATTTGTTCTATGGTACCCTAGACTTTATTTTTATTTTTACTAATTAATCCATAGCTGGGTGAGAAATAGTGGATTCAGCCTTTTCGCAAGAGTATCTGTGCGTAAGTGACTAGAAGGAACCCAACTTGAATTGGAACTTTAAATGTGAGATAATGTGGAAAGATTTATATTGAATCAAGTGATAGATCTTCTGCTAGGAAAGTTGGTTCACTGTGTCCCGCTAGACATTTTTTTATCTCCAGAGTCTATCTTACATATCTATCTTATATATTTATAAGTCTACCATTCGTCCATGCTTTGAATATTGCTGCCACGTCCGGTCTGGAGCTTCATTTATGGATTCATTGGTCCATGATAAAATCGATAGAAGACTATGCAATGTTACTGGTCCTGACATGGCATCTCAGCTTCTTTCAATTTCCCCACAGCCATAACTTAGCTTCTTTGTGTCTTGTCTATGAATATTTTCATACGCACATTTGTTCAATGGTACCCTAGACTTTATTTTTATTTTTCCTTGCATGTGTATTTCATTTCATTTCATTGTCTTCCTTCACTATGTTGCATTCTGGGAAACATTGAATATTAACATCTCCAAATCTGTGACAGACTTGCTTAGGCAACAGCACGAATATAAATGTAAAAATTATATTAAATCAATTGCTAGATCCGCAGCTAATAATGTTGGTTCACTGTGTCATGATAGACAAATTTTCGCGCCAGAATCTATCTTACATCGTCTATGCTTTGAATATTAGTGCCACATCTGGTCTGGTACTCTTGCTATATATTTTGAGATTCTTGATAAAATGCAATGTTATTGATTCTGACCTGGCATCTCGTCTTCAGTTACTTTCCCACTACCGTAATGTATCTTCGCTGTGCCTTTTCTATAAATATTTTTATGGTAATTGTTCTGATGAACATTCCTCTATCGTACCTAGACTTTATGATTTTAACCGCAGTACTAGATTGGCGGTTAGGTCTCAACATAAAATATAACCGTAAGTTTTATGCTAACAGTTTCCTCTCTTGCCCTTCTTGTTTTTTAAAATTTTTGAAGATCAATGTTGATAGGGAAGGAAGAAGAGAGTTCTACAAGCGATAATTTCACTAGGACGCAAGAGGTTACTAAATGTTTAGACAAAATGAGAGAGAAAAAAAGTCTATTAAGGAGAGAGAACAATAAAAGAACAGGAATTAAGAAGACAGAAGATAACGATTGGTTTGGTCTGGTTTGGTTTGGTTTGTTTTACGGCATATCAACCTCAATCTGTTATTTAATGCCGACAAGATTTTTTATTGCTGGTAATATTTTACCAAAAAGCATTTCTGAAATATTTTTCTTCAAAAATGTATTCCTGGTAATATTTTTTTTTTCAAAAAGTGTTTTGACCCCAGTTTGGGGGTTAGATGAGACCCTAACAGGTGCTACCACCCCGGGTCAGAGTGGACCTGGGAACACAAGCAATTACACTCCTCAAAACCTCCTGATCAGAGGCCTTGCTGCTGGACGTAGTTTATCGTCTTACCCAGAGGTGCAGTCTACGTATTCTGAAGCCCTAGCCGACAGGGCGTTTGTTTTTAAGGACAGTTTCATTTCCCTTAATCTCTTGCCCAGTTTCTGAAAAGTATGCTTTGCTATTTTTATACTTCTTTTGATTTTTGCGTCCCTCCTTGCGTCTTCTATGCCTTTACTACCCAGATAGTTACATTTTTACACCGGCTTAGTTTTGACATCCCCGATGCGTAACTCACTCATTGGGTTGCCCCTTTTGCTAACAACTATGCGTTCCATATTCATCACTTAATAGTTAATTCTTACTTTTAGCGATTATCCTGGTTTATAGATTCAGAAGGGAAATTGAAAACTAACAACAGTATTGATTGAGTCGTGTATGTTATAAATCTTGTCTCTCTAATAAATTGGGAAGGGTAGTCGTATTACATAACTCGAACTTTGGATTTTCCCTGTAACTAACAACTATGGATTTACAGGTAATCATTATTATTTTTATTATTATATATTTCCTTTGATTTCTGGTGAATATTCATTTCTTTCCGGATCCCGCCAAAAGGCTTCAGGTCGGAAATGACATCATGACATTTTCCACTGACCAATTAAAAAAAAATAAAAAAACAAAAAAAGAACACACATTTTACAGCCGAGTTCGCATTCCAATAGAACCCAGGTATGTAATCCTCTTCTTCTCCCACCAGTTAAACAGACCGGGTTCCACTATACCGCAGAAAGAAATGGCAACCTACTGGGGGAAAAATCTGCCTCTTCAGTCATGTATCGAAAGATACGTATATCACCCATGGCACTGAACTGAACTGAACTGAAGGTGTGGTCTGTACTCGTGAGAACAATTTTTTGTATTTCTTTAAGGCATGGGCTACCAGGAATCTCTTCAATGAGTCTATTGAAATCTGTTCTAATCAATCCGATCGCTCCAAAATTGTTACAGGCCATATCACTGTCACTAGTGCTGGGTGATGTTCACACACGTTTTTTATTATTATTATTATTTCCTTTGATTTCTGGTGTGCACACATTTCTTTCTGGGTTCTAACGAGAGACCTAATATCAAAAATGGCATCATGCCATTTTCCATTAATCAATTTTGAAAAAAAAATCACATATTTTACATAGATAAAGCCCTTCGTAATGTGTACTGTACTTTTGAGAACATTTTTTTTGCGTTTCTTTAAGTCATGGGCTACCAGGAATCTCTTCAATGAATCTACTGAAATATTTCCCAACCAATCCGAGGGCTCCAACGATCAACAGGAATTGTTGATGTTCATATATGCCACATATTTGAGATTTTGATTTCAAGATCCTTGTATTCTGATAGCTTATTGAATATCATTGCAGTCTGCAGGGACTGCCATATCAATAAGGGGAATATTTTTTTTGTTTGCGGTCTCTAATAACAATATCTGGGCGGTTAGCTTTGATTGTTCTATGTGTGTGTATTGTGTAGTCTCATAAAATTGTTACAGGTTCTATATCAGTAACGGGATCTGGATGGTGTTCATACCAATTTCTTTCAGTTTTCTTTCCTTTTTCTTCTTCTTCTTCGTCTTTTCTTCTTCGTCTTCTTCTTCTTCTTCTTCTTCTTCTTCTTCTTATTATTATTATTATTATTATTATTATTATTTCCTTTGATTTCGGTTCTATACACATTTCCTTGCGTCCTGGATGAGACGATAAACTACGCTCAACGGCAAGGCCACTAAGCAGGGGGTTTTGAGGTATTGCTGGTATTTCCAGGTTTACCCTGACCCGGGGTGGTAGTACCTGTAAGGGTCCTAACTATGGACAAATAGTTAACCTCCAAAATGCTGTCAAATGAAAGTATAAAAATAGGTTTTAATACCAGCAATATGAAAGTGTAAAAATAAATTTTAATACCAGCAATAATTTTTTGAGGAAAAATTATTACCAGCAATACATTTTTGAAGAAAAAAATATATTACCAGGAATACATTTTTGAAGGAAAAATATTACTAGCAATACGTTTTTGGAAAAAAATATTACCAGCAATAAAAATCTTATCGGCATTAAATAACCCATTGAGGTTGATATGCTGTAAAACAAAACAAAGCAAACCAAACTGCATTTCCTTCCGGGTCCCAACCAGAGACCTAAGGTCAGAAAGAGTTTCATGACATTTTCCACTGATCCTTTTTATAAATAGATAAAAAATAAAAACTAAGGTCACACGTATTTTACATTGATAAAGCTCTTCGTGATGTGCGAGCTGTATTTGTACGTACAATTTTTTGTATGTCTTTAATGTATAGGCTACCAGAAATCCCTTCAATGAGTTTATCGGACCTTTTTCCAATCAATCTGAGGGCTCCAACTACAACTGGAATTATTGGTGTCCTCATGTGACACACTTTTGAGATTTCCATTTCAAGATCCTTGGATTTTGATAGTTTTTTTTAAAGATTTTCAAAGATACATTACAATCTGCAGGGACTGCCATGTCAATAAGGAAAGCACATGCTGCTGTTCTTGTGGTCTCTAATAACGATGTCTGGACGATTAGTTTTGATTGTTCTGTCTGTGTGTATTTTAAAGTCCCATAAAAATTATTACAGGCCCTATCTCTGTAACCCGATCTGGGTGATGTTTATACCAGTTTATTATTATTATTATTATTATTATTATTATTATTATTATTATTATTTGTGTATGTCATGTTTCCTTCTTTGTATCAAGTAGAAACGGGTCCAAATTATGGTCCTTAGACCATAATGTCAATAATGTCAATTCTGTCATAATGTCAATAATGTCAATAATGTCAATTCTCCTTCAATAATGGATGTCAATTTGTCATAACATTTCAATTCTCCTTATAGGAGAATTGACATTTATTGATAGCACTTTTCTTTGTATATGGGATGTTCCTAGTAGGGCGATCTACTGGACAACTTCTATGTTGATGTTACCTGGGACACTATTAATAACATTCTCCATTCCTTTACTCACGAGGCCCAGAGCTCCGATTACTATTGATACAGTCACAGTCTTTATTGCCCACAGCCTGTTTAATCTCGATCTCCAGGTTTTGTACAATTTCTCTATACTTTTCATGGAGGCGTTTTCTCTCAGATGGTACTGCTATGTCAATAAGCATATACTTCCTGGATTTCTTGTCTTTTATGATGATATCAGGTCTGTTGGCTTTTATTTCCCTGCCAGTTTTAATTGGCATGTCCCAGAGGGTAGTTACATCGTTATTTTGGGTAACTGTGCCTGGTTGGTGGTCATACCATCTCAGTGGTTTTGATTTTGGGCTTCTTGCATATCTTCTAGGGCATATATGTCGCTACCTTGCTATGTCTGTGGGTATATTCAATTTTTTTTTTTTTTTTGCCAATTCTAGACATCCTGAGATATGGTCGACAGTTTCATCATATTTTCCGTAGATCCTGCATTTCGGGTTAGTTCCATTCTTGATTATGTGACTGATATGATCTGATTGCAAAGCTTTGGTCCTGAGCTGCAATAATTAGGCCTTCTATCTCAGCTTTCATACCGGTGCTCCTCAGCCACTGATGTCTTTTCTGATGGTCTATTTCTTTCGTTCTTTTTAGGTATTTGCCATGCAACGCCATGTCCTCCCAGTTTTTATAATTTCATTTGGCCAAGTTGTTTATTATTATTATTATTATTATTATTGTTGTTGTTGTTGTTGTAACCTAGGGAAGGTTACTGAATAGAATAATCACACGAAGGTTGGTAATGAACAATAATACTTAGAAAAAGAACAACACATATATGATTCGCCAGCGGTGCGTAGAAAAATAGTCAACTTCTAGAAGTAAGTCAAGTGAATTCCACAGTGAATCTTCAACTGCAAACCAACATACAGTATTTATGTGAATGGGGACATACCCATTATCGTCCATAGGTATGCTACAATGCTATCTAAGTCTGATAATTATCTAGCTAGATAGCTATTGAAACCTAGGGAAGGTTACTGAATAGAAGAATCACCTGAAGGTTGGAAATTAACGATAATACTTAGGACAAGAGCAACACATATAAGATTTGCCAGTGGTGCATACAAGAAGTAGTCAACTGCTAGAAGTTAGTCAAGTGAATTCCACAATGAATCTCCAACTGCAGGATATTTGTAATGTCATTTAGCCAAGTTGTTTATTAATATTATTATTATTGTTATTATTATTATTGTTGTTGTTGTTTTTCTTTGATTTCTGGTGTTTACACATTTCGGGTTTCCTAAGGTTCCGACACTTTCCACTGAGGGAAAAAATTACATAGATAAAGGTTAGAAATGGGCATCATGAGAACAATTTTGTATTCCACTGGACAGGAATCCCTTCAAAAAATTACATAGATAAAGCCCTTCGTAAGGTGATATTATTGTACTTATTATTAGAACAATTTTCTGTATCTCCTTGAGGCATGGACTTCCAGGAATCCCTTCAATTAGTCTACTGGAATCTTTTCCAACCAGTCCTAGAGCTCCAACCAAAGATTAGATCCAACCCAACAGGGATTGTTGATGTTCCCATATGCCACATTTTCGCGATTTCTATTTCAAAGGTCCTTGTACTTTGACAGGGATTTTCTGTTTTTTTATTATTATTATTATTATTATTATTATTATTATTATTATTATTATTATTATCAGTATTATTATTATCTGAATTGTAAAAGCAATTATCGTAAAAAATTACTGCCGAAGTTTTTTGA
>CAHIKZ030001016.1:1315000-1327500 GCA_903632075.3 Acanthosepion pharaonis
TTCAGGAAGGAAGCGTGCAGCAATTTTGGAAAGTGCCTGAAAACAAAACCACGGGTTGACCCAAGCCTTTTGAGTGAAATTGGGTCGACGGAAGTATTGAGGACCGTCGATAGCTGTGCTAGCACAAAGCTACAAGTCATCGTGAACGAGGGTTTGAGTGCGCTGGCCTTGTTCAAATTGTTGATCACGCTAGATAGCACGCACTTTCCCAGAAACTGTAAATAATGTTTGCTCAGTATAAAACACATGTGGGATCTGTGGGTGTTGAATAAACGCAAATGCGCCTGAGCAAGCGTCTGCAATAGGGATTTAAGCATTTTCCACCCCAGAATAACCAAAGTTTACAGTTTCATAAAACCCTACAAAACAGGCATCCCAATGCGGCGCATAATTTCAAGAATAGACAGCGCTTCCTATAAACTAGCAAAAGCCATATAACATTTTTAAGTCCTCTCCTTAGAAGTCCTCTCATATAAAAGACATATAAAAAATTCAGGCAACCTACTTGACAAACTCAAAGAAACAAATATGACTGGCAAACTCATGGCGAGTCTAGATATAAAATACCTTTACACGAACGCTGTTTTTAAAAATATAACAAAATACTAAAGAACTCTGGATTATAACACACACACACACACACACACACACACACACACACACACATATATATATATATATATATATATATATATATACAGTACTGTTCGATAAAACCTGATTTTCTTTTTAATTTTTTCGCCTATTGTTTTTGGGGTCAAACTAATTTTTAATCTTACTAATATAAAGGACCCTTCTCGACTACCTAGTAAAAAAGTTTACTCACCCTAAGATATTCTATTGATAATTATAATTTTGGATAAAAGGACCCTTCCCGACTACCTAGTAAAAAAGTTTACTCACCCTAAGATATTCTATTGATAATTATAATTTTGGATATAAATGAGATTAGGAAAAGAATTTTCTTATTTCCTGCAACTAGTAATCAATAGAAACATAACCAAACAGCTTTAAATAAAGAATAATAGAAGTATAATTTATTTATAATAGGTAATATAGTTTGAAATATTTAATAATCTATGGGTCCTCCTTTATTTTGAATAACCTTTTCAACCCCTTTTTGGCATTGTCTTGATTAGGTTCTGGCAAATCTCATCTCCAAGCATTGAATTCCATTCAGATATGAAATTCACAATCAAATCCTCTTTGTTGCTCAACTGCTTTCTCGAGAGCCTGTACTTTATAATGCTCCATAAGTTTTCTATGTGGTTGTGGTCAAGAGATTGTGGCGACCATGTCATAACACTCACCTGCTTCTCATCAAAGTATTCCTTCATCAATTTTGATTTGTGACAGGGAGCATTATCCTTCATAAAAATGAGCTTGGTGGTGTCGATTTGCACCCTTTCAGCAGAAGGGAGCAGACAAGACTAAAATTCTCTTGTACTGCTCGCTGCTGGGGGTCTTTGCAATAGGTTATAAGAAAAAAGTTCCATGAAAAGAAAAGCATCCCCAGAACACTATACTGAACGGATGCTTGACAGTACTTCCTGCTAAATTCAAAGAGCTTTCAAAGCTTCTTCTTCGGATTTTAGATCGCTTATCCTTTAAATTTAGCTCAACTTTCGTTTCATCGAAGAAGAGACCATTTAGTAAAAAAAGTCAGGTGAGTCAGTTTTTATATATATATGTGTGTGTGTGTCTGTATATATATATATATATATATATATATATATATATATATATATATATATTTATGTATGTATATGTATGTGTGTGTGTGTTATAATCCAGAGTTCTTTAGTATTTTGTTATATTTTTAAAAACAGTGCTCGTTACAAAGTAGAGCATAGTATTGCAATTAATTTTTTTGAAATAATAATTTTTTATTTAATTATTTTTTTAAGAATATGTCTTCATCGCGAACTGAAATAACTATGTTTCGAAACCGAAACTCAAGACCTAAAGTTCAATTTCGAAATTAAACTTAAAATAATACAGTAATTTCTGTGTCGCGATGGAGACATATATATATATATATATATATATATATATATATATATATATATATGACGAAAATATAGTTTTAAGTTATGCCATATTAATGGATAGATTTGGTGTATATCAGAGACAGACTTCATGTAAATTCAAAAGTGGAATGGGTCAACACCGAGAAGCAACAGTCTGTTTCACTTTATGCTCAAGATATATATATATATATATATATATATATATATATATATATATATATATAAATATATATATATATAAATATATATATAATAAATCGGTTCGTTACGGAAGGATCTATTATCAGTTAAAATGTTCACCGGGAAGAAAAGCCATTTCATCCATATCTATCTATCCATCTATCTATCTATATATATCTATATATCTATATATATATATATATATATATATATATATAATACTTTTGTCATACATTGTCCCAATATTGTACTTTATACACACACAGACATACACACACATACATATAGATAGATAGATAGATAGATAGATAGATAGATAGATAGATAGATAGATAGATAGTAGTCATCCACACAGAATGTTTCGCTGTATCTTAGCTCATTAGTGTAGCTAGATATGCTATTGCTTCAAGCATCAGTCGGAGTCTCTCATTCTTAGGCAAACAGACAGTTTCCTTTAATCACAGCTCATCATTGTGGCTAGACACGCGATTGCTTCAATATATATATATATATATATATATATATGGACGCTGATGTCAACACCAACTGTGATAATGTGTTTCATGCTTGAAGGCAAATGGACAAGATTGCGTTCAAGCATGAAACAGACTATCACCACTCGATAAAATGAGAGAAACCGTCGTTAATTGCTGAAATCTACAGAAGAGTGGATTGAACAATTAAAATTAGTTAATCCATGAAAGTTTGCATTCGATATTCTGCGTATTGTTAAATCTTTTGTTCTGCCATTTAGTCCCTTAAATTGTATTTCATTGTCCCTGTCAACGAATAATAATTATAATGCCAATTAGGAATAATAATTGTTTTTCTCTGACGAAGGGTTGGCCGAGTGTTTCCTAAAATATATTTTCCCTCTCCTTTTTTAATTTCAATTTGTTTACGTTTGTTCTATTTAAGGCGATAATTAAATTTCATTATTTATTTATATATATATATATATATATATATATATATATATATATATATATATATATATATATATATGTAATAGCCTCAATATATTGCCAGCGTAATGATGATAAAGGAAACTATTTTTACAAGAACTATTTATTTCTAAATATAATTTCTTTCTAATTGAAACTAGAGTGAACATTTCAGATTAAAATTCAGTTCATTATTGCTTCATATCTATCTATCTATCTATCTATCTATCTATCTATCAATCTATCTATCCCAGTCTGTTCCTATCGATCTATCTATCTATCTATCTATCTATCCCAGTCTGTTCCTATCGATCTATCTATCTATCTATCTATTTCCCAGTCTGTTCCTTTTTATCTATCTATCCCAGTTTGTTCTATCTATCTATCTATCATCTATCTATCTGTTCCTATCTATCTATCTATCTATCTATCTATCTATCTATCTATCTATCTATCTAACTCAGTCTGTTCAAATATGTTATCTATCAACGTCGGTTATCTCTATGTATCTTCTATCACAGTTATTTTTTCCTATCTATCCCACATCTATATATATATATATATACTCAGTCTGTTGTGTGTTAATTTCTATGGATACATTTAGTCGACACACACACACATTTATTTATTTAAGTAAATGCGCTCTTTTGTTTACATTTTTTTTTTTTTGTTGTTTTTTTTTTTTGCTGAATGGTTAACAGCACATCAAATGAAATGATGGTTACAGGTTCGATTCCTGTCGGAGAAGCACATATTTTATACGAAATTTCTCGAAAATTCTGGCCGATAAATGTAAATTATACTGTTTAATTAAAAAAAGACAAACAAAGCATTTACTTAAATAAATTATATCTATAAAATAACATATAAACAGAGAATATGTTAAAATATTATTATAATTGTCAGACTTAATCTATTTCATAATATATATATATATATATATATATATATACATTTCTGCGATCTACATTCAACATCATCACTTGATAAAACAAAGGTTTTGAAACAAAATGGCTATTTTTGTAGTGATTTTATAACATATTTATGTTATAATTTTTAAATAAAGAATATATATATATATATATGTGTGTGTGTGTGTCTGTGAAGAAAGCTATGTTTTTTTTATTAATTGTACAGATTTTTCTTACTTGAACGTTATTTTTAGTGGTTACTCATATTTAAGTAGACGCTCCGTTTATTTATTACACAGTAGATTTATTTTCGTCTAGCGGTCTGAATATATATTAAAATGCCCTTCAGAAACGACTGACCCCATGTCTCCTCATCCCCCAGGTATGGATTAAATAACAGAGTAAATTGAACTCTCTAGATTTTGGCGGCATTCAATCTAAGAGAAAGATAACTTTGAATTCCAAAACAATAAGGAATTTGAATCCACTGTTTTCCCCAAAGAAGCATGACAAATTCAGAGATAAAAAAAAGAAAAGAAATGGCTTTTTGAAAAAAAAAAGTTGCATCAACATAAACAAACTTAGTCTGATGAAGTCCTAACCAATGAAATATGAGAGACAAAAACTTTTTCCACTTTGTCATATATCTTCCTCCCAAAATTGTTCTTGATATATAAAAATTTGTATATCGTTATTTCATAAATAATATACATAACATTATTTTTAGTGGATACTCGTATCTGAGTAGACGCTCTGTTTATTTATTGAACAGTATATTCATTTATTTTCATCTACCGGCCTGAATATTCGAGAAATCTTATTTAAAAAAAAAAAACATGCATTCTCTATCAGGATTTGAACCTGCGTCCCCTAGGCAGAGGGAAGCATTATTAGATACGACGTGCTCTAATTAACCTGTAAAGAATCGATCAGGAAATCGATCATTTTAAACATTGTTTTGAGTGGTTATTTGTATTTGAGTAAACGCTTCGTTTATTTATTAAACAGTATCTTTATTTGCTAAAGGATAAGGTGTACTCAATGAAAATCACAGATGCAACAAACTTGATTAAATATATAAAGGGTGAACGGGCTAAAATTGACGACATAGAATTGAATCTTGCAACGTGCATCAACATGCATCAACCTTTACATCATAGATGATGGAAATAATATTAGATATGTTTTTTTGTTAATTTACTTTCTTCAGAATATGCATTTTTGCCTATGGGTCCAGACTTTGGGGACAATCGCCTGATGAGATGCATTGGTATGCATTGAAACACGACTGCACTTGTATAGCGATTTTTACAAGTTTTCGATGTAATACCCTAAAATAAATAATATTGTTGACTTTTGTATTGAGTTTTTTTTAATTAAATGTTCAAACGAACATTGTTGGAATTGTATTTTTGGTTTATTTTATATATTTATATATATATATATATATAATATTATTTTTATATGTGTGTGTGTGTGTGTGTGTGTGTGTTGTGTGTGTGTGTGTGTGTGTGTGTGTGTCCAAAAAATATAGAAAATAGGAAAGTTTTTCGTTAGGTAAATAATCCAAAGTTAGAAAATTTTTTTTATTATTTTTTTTTTAAAAATAGTAAACGATACAAAATTAGAATTAAATATAATTTTTTTTAGAAATATGATTCCATCGCTACATAAGAGTTCTCATGAAAAAAAACAAGAGCCGAAAACTTCAATAAATTATTTGAATTAAATTGAATTAAATTGACTAAGCTCTGTTCCATCTTCAACGTGAAATTTAACGTTGGAATCATATTTTAAATAACAGATTATATAAATATATATATATATATATATATATATTATATTTAATTTCTATAGAAATGATAGAATATAATAGAATGGTAACCAGGAGAACAATCATCCTGGGAGATGCAGTATGCATTCAAAACGGCAGAGCAAAATTATTTTTAAGTTTAAGAATATATATATATATATAATATATACTTTTATATATATATATTTTAAGAATATTTTTATAAAAAAAAATTACTTTGAAATAAATGTTTTTAAATAAAAATATTATTAAAATATCACTATCATATATTTTTGAAAAAGTAAATGTGTGTGTGTGTGTGTGTGTGTGTGTTGTGTGTAAATGTTCATTGTGTTTATTAAAATATATATATATATATATATATATATATATATATATATATATATATATTTATATATTTATATATTATAAAAATAGTATGCACAAAATTGTGCATAAATATAATTATTTATTTCTGAAATATGATTTCGCTAACATAACAGTTCTCATGTTTCTCTCTCTCTCTCTCTCTTCAATATAATTATTTGAATTATATATATATATATATATATCTTAAGGATAAAATTGATCAAATTGGATTAAAATTTTTAGGTGAATAATTTTTTTATGTTTATATATATATATATATATATATATATATATATATATATATATAATAGAATGAGAAAGAGAGAGAAAGAGAAGAATATGCATAGATTATGCTCTATGTTAAATTAGAGCAAATTATTATTAATTAAAGAATAAAACTGTAAATATTTTATTTTTTCTACGTTGAAAACAAAAAAAAAAATTTTTTACCGTTTTAGAAAAGTAAATGGGAAAAAACGTTTTCTTGATTTTTTTTTTTCTTCATTTGAAACAAGATATATATTTATATATTATATATATATATATATTTAATATAATAAATATTTACGGCTCTACTTTTGTATTGCATCTGTTTTAAATTAATTTTTGAACGCTAAATCATCTCTCTTCGTTCATTTTATATTTGGATATATATATATATATATATATATATATATATATATGATAAGAATAAAATTGATCAAATGTAAAAGGATTAAAATTTTAAGGAAATCAATTTTTTTATGTTTTCGGCTGAAAATGTTCAACACATTCTTGCAGCGATAGATAGATAGATAGATAGATAGATAGATAGATAGATAGATATGAAGTCTGATATCTAATAATGAACTGAAAATGATCTGAAAGTTTCTGTGTAGTGCATGAAGTCCAATGACAAAGAATTAGATTATGTTTAAAAATAAATAGTTCTTGAAAAAAATAATTTCCTTTTATCGTCATTATGCTGAAGATTCATTTACTTATATGAAGAAGCAATTACCTATATACAGGTGCGATGGATAAATTTTCATCTAAATTACACAAAAATGAAAATGACACTGACATCTCATTTTAACAGAGATATCTACTAAAATTACACAAAAATATCTTGAAATATTAAACTATAAATTTATTCAATAAAATCGCCATTGGCTTCAATCACAGCCTCCAGACGACTTCGAAATTTTCTGCAAGTCTTCTGGATGGTCTCCTTGTTTAAATTGGTGAATGTTGCCATAATCCTTGCCTTCCGTTCATCTTTGGTATTACAAGGAATTTTGTTGCTCTTTTGCTCAATTGTGCCCCTCACATAATAACCAAGGAGGTTGCAGTCTGGTGAGTTAGACGGCCAGATATAAGGTGTGTCATGTGGGCGTAGTAATTGTCTGGCAGCCATGACTGGGTTCTCCTGCTTGCCTGGCATGGTGCAGAGTCCTCTTATCAGATATAGGGTCTTCCAGCAGCCACCGTCTTGACCCAGGGTAACACTACCTCCTCAAGGTACTTTATGTAGTCCTCTTTGTTGAGTCTGAGTCCCTGTAGGAAGATGAATTAAGGTATAACGTCGCCAACACTAGTGATCATTCCAAACAAAACACTATCATGTTCACTGGATATATCATTCAACTCTTACCAAATCCTCTACACTGTCTTCTGATTGACACCCAAAAACTCTTAAATGTTCATATTCGATTATAGGTGCAGTTTAATTTATAATTACATGAATCATTCATACAAAAAACAAATATAGAGATTAATGATTTAAATGGCGAGAATACATCTTCGCAAACAATTTCAATAAGATACACTAACCCCGAACCTGTATATGAATGATATGATCCCTGTTCCTACCGACGAAAGCTTGTAAAACCTAAAAAAGATCTTATGAAACTGGAATTTATAAACAGGGATCATATCATTCATATACAGGTTCGGGGTTACTGTATCGTATTGAAATTGTTTGCGAATATGTATTCTCGCCATTTAAAACATTAACCTCTATATTTGTTTTTTGTATGAATGATTCATGTAATTATCATTGAATACGACTGACAAGTGCTGTGATTTAGTTTTTTTATACAATTTCTCATGCGATCTAATTATTTTTTTCTTTTGAAATGAGAAATTATATAAAAAAACTGTCCGAATGTTCTTTTTATCCGAGCGCTTTCGGCTATACATTTAGCCATTTTCAAGGATGAAATATTTTAATTGTTAAATAAGAAATAGTTTGTTCCATGTATGTATTTATATGTTTTAATTTTTTTCAAAACACAGTCAAGATATTATGTCCATGTTCATAGTTAATATTATTAAGTGTTGTTTTTTTTTTTGTTTTGCTTTTATTAATAAAGCTTCCATTATTTTTAACCTTTTTTTTTGTATGTAGATGATGCTATTATAGTTGTGTTGTCAACAAGTATGTTACGAATAGTGTCCGGTATGTGTATATATATATATATATATATATATATATATATATATATATATATATACAATGTCAATCGCCATTTTCTGTCTTCTTAAATCGTGTTCATCTTTTGTCCTTTCTTCAGTCTTCCTCATTATCTGTCTTTTCATTCTCTTTCACTTTCCCTCCCTGTACCCTCCCCCCCACCGAGTTGTAGTGGCATTATCGCCTTGCTTGGGATGAGACGATTAAAAAAGAAAAAAAAAAAAAAAAAACGGTATTTAATGAAGTGTATAAAAATAAATTTTTCATTATTATTTTTGGACAAATTAAAAATTTTATTATTTAACATACAGAAATATTCCCACTATTTTAAAAACAATTTAACGATTAAAATAACAAATACTTATTTAAATAAAATGCAATATTGCTTTTACCATATCTTTTCTTCAAGTTATATATATATATATATATATATATATATATATATATATATATATATATATATAAGAATCCATTTCCCAGTTCGCTTTGCATTTGCAAGAACTATAAACAAATCACTAGGCCAAACGTTTAAAAAATTTGGCTCAAGAAAGAAGTATTTACGCATAGCCAGTTGTATGTTGCATGCTCAAGAATAAGAAATCCTGAGAATTTATTAAAAAGGAAACAGGAATAAAATAAATTTTCTTAAAAATAGTTCACTATGAGTTCCTTTAAAATTATATTAAATTAAAGAAATTATCAAACCGCCAAATAGGGGTTTTGTCAAAATCATTTTTAGAAGCAAATTAGCGATTGGTTTTCGAAATTGAACGAAACGTAGACTTTGTAAATCTTGACAAAAAATATTAGCGATAATTTCAAGTGAGGATTCCAAAACGCGTTAGTGTGTTGCAAAAAAATTCTAGTGAGCAAAAAAAAACGAGAAGATTTGTCACTCATTGTCGGTATTTTGAACACTCACTTTTTCGATAAAGGGTTTCAGTTAATTCCGATTGGTATTTGAAGATTGTATGAAATCTTCTGATACCAAAACTCACAAACCTTACAATTGGTTGGGTTTGTCGGATTTCTTGTTGGTTGGTTGATTTTATTTAGCGGCATATCAACACCTCTATGGGTTATTTAATACCGAAACCTCAATATTTTGATTGGTTTGGTTATTTTTATTTAGCGGCATATCAACTCCTTTATAGGTTATTTAATGCCGAAATCTAAGTATTTTGATTCGTTTGGTTTAGTTTGGTTGTTTTTGTTTAGCGGCATATCAACCTCTATGGGTTATTTAATACCGATATCTAAATATTTTGTTTGGTATGCTTTGGTTGATTTTGTTTAGCGGCATATCAACCTCTATGGGTTATTTAATACCGAAATCTAAATATTTTGTTTGGTATGCTTTGGTTGATTTTGTTTAGCGGTATATCAACCTCTATGGGTTATTTAATGCCAAATTCTAAATATTTTGATTGGTTTGCTTTGGTTGATTTTGTTTAGCGGCATATCAACACCTCTAGGGCTTATTTAATGCCGAAATCTAAATATTTTGATTGATTTGCCCCTCAAAGGAAATGTTGGTGTTTTGAATCCTTATTTTTTCGATAAACGGTTTCAGCTAATTCCGATTTTGTCCTTCTTGCAACAAATGTTGGACGATTTTCTCGAAGATGAAGAAGAGACCCAAGATGACAAGAATGTGATTCTACAGAAGGATGCTAAGGATATCATGGACCGAGCGTGTGAGCAACGATGAGGCTTTAGAGAGGATGCAAACAAGGAGGAAGTTTGGTCAGAGTATTGCGAGACAGGAGGATTTCTTTGGTAACAAAGAAAAGAATACTTAGCTGTTATGTGATGTCCGTCCTTCTTTGTGGCAGCGAATTTTGGACGATTTCCTCAAAGATGAAGGAGTTACTAGAGGTAACAGAGATGTGGTTCTACAGAAGGATTCTAAGGATATCATGGACTGATCATGTGAGCAACGATGAGGTCTTAGAGAGGATTCAAACAAGGAAGAGGCTTATACTTAACATCAAGAAGAGGCAGCTGAAGTTTTTGGGACACATAATGAGGAAGGAGGGCCTGGAGAATCTGATACTCATAGGTCACATAGAGGGAAAGAGAGACAAGGGAAAAGAACGTATGACATACCTGGCGGGCTTAAGCAAGCGGATGACAAAACGTGGTCTGGGGGAGGAAGCAAAAGGAAGGAACTTGTTGAGAGCTGCAAGTGATAGAAGGAGGTGGAGAGCCATGATCGCCTACGTCCTGAAAGGACATGGCAAAAAAAAAAAAAAATTGAAGATGGTACGAAATCTTCTGATGCCAAAACTCACAAACATTACGATTGATTGGGTTTGTCGGATTTCTTGTTAGTTGGTTGGTTGAATTTATTTAGAGGCATATCAATATCTATATGGGTTATTTAATGCCGGTGATATGCAAGTTTTATGTTGCTGTTTTGTTGAAATAATATTTTGCAATAGAGTTTGATTTAAGAAATTGTAGTATATTATATGGATTAATACCATGAAAGAGTTTTTTCATGTTGATTGTTTGATATTGTTTAGCGGCATATCAATATTTATATGGGTTAATTAATGCCGAAATCTAAATATTTTGAATACAATTTTATGGCTTCAACTAAATAGATCGTAAACGCAATTATATTTCTTCAACTACAGATAAAATTTATTGTTGGTCATTTTGATATAAAATATATTATCGGTCACTTTACTATGAACATATATTTTTATACTTTTATAGTCTTTTGTTTCGGATTCACTATTTACCCATAGCAGGGACCCTAACTGATACCAACTCTAGACTTGAAGAGGTCAAGATTGGGTTGGTTGATTTTCTTTAGCGCCATATCAACCTCTATGGGTTATATAAGGCCGAAATCTAAATATTTTAAACGCAATTTTATGGCTTCAAATTGAATATATTTGCAACGGAATTGGATTCCTACAACTACAGATAAAATGTATTGCTTGTTATTTTGCTTTAAAAATGTATTATTGGTCATTTTACTATAAATATGTATTGTTAGTCTTTTTTATATAAAATGTATTACTGGTATTTTTTATTTTAAAAATGTACCTTTATACTTTCATAGTGTTTTTGCTTGGTGGTTCACTATTTACCCATAGCTGGGACCCTAACTGGCATCAAACTCTAGACATTAAGATTGGGTTGGTTGATTTTGTTTAGCGCCATATCAACCACTATGGGTTATATAAGGCCGAAATCTAAATATTTGGAACACAATTTTATTGCTTCAACCAAATATATCTTGAACGCAATTGTATTTCTTCAACTACAGATATTGATCATTTTGATATAAAATATGTTGTTAGTAATCCTACTATAAAATGTATTGCCGATCATTTTGCTTTAAAATGTATTTTTGGTCATTTTACTATAAATAAATATTATTGACAATTTTACTATATAAAATATATTGCTGGTACTTTTACTATAAAATTGTATCAGTTGTTGGGTGTAGTTTATCGTCATACCCAGGATTATGGATGTCTTGTAATATATTTTAATATAATACAAGAAAATGGTCCGAAATATATATATATATATATATATATATATATATATATATATATATGTGTGTGTGTGTGTGTGTGTGTGTGTGTGTGTGTGTGTGGAATATAGAGAAAATAGGAAAGAACTCGTTAGGTAAATAATCCGAAGTTCTTTAGTATTTTTGTTTTTATTTTTCAAAAAACAGTGTTCAATACAAAAGTAGAGCCTAAATTATAATTAAAATTATTTAAAAAAAAAAAAATGATTCCTTCGCGACATAAGAGTTCTCATGTTTCAAAAACAGGAGCTGAAAACTTCATT
>CAHIKZ030001016.1:1332500-1335000 GCA_903632075.3 Acanthosepion pharaonis
GCAGAAATTTATGGAAACAAGGATCTTTTCATTCATAACGGATTCGGAGGTTTTTGTATATTATTTGAATTGTTTGCGACGATGGATTTCTCGCCAATTAAATCATTAACCATTGCATTTGTTTTTGTGTGAATAATTCATGAATATATATATATATATGTATGTATATGTATATGTATGTATATGTATATGTGTGGATGTGGGTGTGTTGTATTTTAAACTTTGAAATTAACTTTTTTAAATATCGTCTATAATTGCGTATAGGTTGCAGCCTTAGTTTGGGGTTGCCAAAATTGGCATTTGCTGTTGACCCGCAGATAGGTTGCACATTAATCTGGGGTGTTACATGACCCTTTTTAACGTAATCTGAGGTGTTACATGTAGATAACGTAATTATCTACATAATAAATGCGAATGCCAGTGTGTCATTGTGTCACACTTTTTCAACTTTACTCCTAGAGGCCGTAGCCTAACATATCATACCATTTTAGAATCAGGCCGACTCCGTGAGCAAATTATAAACATTCTCTGCTGGATCCAGACCAGCAATCCTGAAATTTTAGATTCCCAAGATTTCTTTACTGCGATTGTTTTCGGATTCTGCCATCTTGACTGATAAAAAGAATTAAAGGGACACAACTCTCTAACTTTCACTTGCTCATGTTCAAAGGAAAAAATTACAGTTTTTCAAAATAAAATTGTCCATGTTTTCAAACTTACCCCTAGATGATGTAGCCCAACATATCATATCATTTTGGAATCAAACTGACTCCGTAATCGAATTAAAACATTACGAATCGGATCCAAACCCCACAATCCTGAAATTTAGGATTACCAAGTTTTCATTACTGACATTGTTCTCGGCGATTCATTTACGTGATTTTTCCAACAATTTTTTTTTTTTTTTTTTTTTGTACGATAACAATTTTTATAAATTGGAAATACATTTGGGAATAATCGAAATTAATTGCGAAATCCAGCGAAAGTCAACATGAAATAGAAAATTTCAGAAAGTACTGGGAAGGTTCCTAGGTGATGTGCAGCTGTTGTAAGTGGCCACATCTGTCCTGGGTGACGGCTCTCCAGCCCCGCTACGTAGCCTACGTTGGCGCCATTTTTTTTTTTTTTGTTTTGTTAAGGATCGTCACAGCAACACCTTTGTTCGTGGATTACTTACCACGTGTTTCATGCTATGTAAAGATATTATTCAAAATTTCAAAAAAGTTCTGCATTTATATAGGTTTTGTAAGTAGTGATCATGTTTTTTTTCTGTATATGTAATGAATATGCATACACCTGGGCTCCCCCTCACAGTAATATGATTGGCTGGTGTCAGCCATAAATACAGACTGATGTGGAGGTACATTGACTACGCCTATTGTCTTCGCCTATTGCCTACGCCTATTGCCTACCACTACGACGAGGACCAGTCCATTACGGTTACCTGTTAGATTGTCCTACCCGTTTACAGTAGTCAACAACCACTTTGCTACTTCGAACAAATATATCCCTTTCCGGGACATATCAGCATAGAAAGTAAAAACATTATTTTTACGTGAAATCTTAATATCACCACTTAAAAATCCGTGTGAACAGTACATGTCTAGCGTCATCACCTGTATCTGTATATACACAAAATATATTAAATTTTATAAACATCTATTTTCAGGGTATATACAATAGAATCCCTGACAACCGGACTGAGAAGGCCTTCCGGATATGAGGAATTGGTTACAAACTCCGGATATGAGGGGCTATATTTAGATTAAAATAAAAGAATTGAAATCAGGTTTAACATTTATTTTCAATGTTTTATAGTAAACAAAATAAGCTAAAGGTGAGTGAAATATAATGGAATTGATTTTATGGAAAAAGAAATAAATTATGACATGTTAATGAAAATTCATTAAAATTCATTTTGCGAGATAAATAATGTAACGAAGAATTTTTAATCGCTGTTGCATGATGATTCTTTCTCTTCTAATGTCATTCGCAACTTTTCCTGCATTTCGTTTTGCTTTTGTTCTTGAAATTCTTTAAACAAAAACACTTTTAAACTCATAGCTGGATGCTGACTTTCTTTCCATAAAAATGACAACCTCTACAATAGCTTTTTCAATTTCAGTCCATGTTTCATCACAATCATGTTTTTTTTTTATTTCCTTGTTCATTGTGAACGCTGGAGAATAATTTCTTTAGAAGATTTTATATCATACAATCTTGACCTTCCTATGTTGAACTCATCCATTAGTTACAATGAACTTTCACCAGCGTCTAGCCTGTTTAAAATTTCCACTTTTTGCGATAACTCTAAAGTTGTTCTTTTCCTCTTATTCCCATCATCTTTTGCGCCAATAAAAGCCATTAGGGTGAAATAAGCATAAGCAATTATCCAAAACAAATTTCCTGAAAAACAGAAATTTCAAATCAGTTACATATCACCCAAATAGTTCAAATATACACATCAAAAACATGTCCGGATATGCAGGATTCCGAATAT
>CAHIKZ030001016.1:1340000-1372500 GCA_903632075.3 Acanthosepion pharaonis
ATAAATATAGGCATAGATAGATAGATAGATAGATAGATAGATAGATAGATAGATACCCCTAGTTGTGAATCAAATTTGATGAAGTTTAATTTTGAAATTAAATATTGATCTGTTTTTTCCTAGCAAACCCTGAAATATTCAATATTCAAAAATTCATATTCAGTAAATTAAATTACTAAAGTAAAAATTTTATATTCGAATTATATTTTTATATAATAATAAAAAAAATATTACGTAATTTATAATATATTTGGATAGAATATACTGGAATAATCAATAATGGAATAATATAATGCAATCTTAATGAATATTGTTGATTTCATTATTATCAAAAGATGAAATGTTTGGAACTATTATTCATTTCTGGCTAGTGAAAAATCTTAACTGTCTGCTATGTACAACCTCATTCTAAGATCAATGGTTAAAAATGGCTTTGAATGAGTGATGCCCCAGGGTCTTGGCAAAGACCATCCTTCTTTTAACATTGTGGATTTGCGCTACAGAATCACAAAGAACTGTACCAAAATACAGAAACCACATCACTTGAGGACTACCAACAGCAGCAACAATTAAAATGGATAGCACATGTAACTTGTAGAGAAAATAATGACAGAATGAAGTCCACATCACTTCAAATAAAAAGTTAGGAAGGAAATCTCCATCAGTAGTGGAAAAATCGATAACACCGACTGGTCTTGACAAACCCATTTTCCTGAAAAATTGTTTTAAAAGAAAAAAAATCACAAATTTTAATCGACAACTGTACTGGCTGCTCGGTCAATGAATGCCGAATGTTTCCTTATAAAGAAAAGGCTAATATTACCATCATGATTAATATTAAGGCCAATATTTTCTTTAAATTAAGTTTCTTTTTTCATTTTTTGTATTCTTACTATTGAGAGTAGCAATGTCTGCTCGGTGAATGAATTACTATTTCGATTACAATGTATTCATTATCGGTCTGTCTATCTTATTTTTTTCATATCTATCTATGTAACTTGAAGAGAAAATAATGATAGAATAAAGTCGTTAACTTTCCACACCACTTCAAATAAAATGTTAGAAAGGAAACCCCCATCAATATAAGAGCGATAACATGACTTAACCTGAGAAAAATACTTTTTGGAAAAATTGTTTTAAGAGATAAATTTTATAAATTTTAACCGACACCAATCCTGGTTGCTCCCTCAATGAATACCGAATGTTTCCTTAGTAGGAAACGGCTAATATTACTATTTGAATTACCATATAACAATTTCTTATAGTGATTCTAAAAATCACAGATGATATTACTATTTAGTGAATGTAGAATGGTGACCTGAATAGTAGCTATAAGATGTTTGTGAAATTAAGATTAAATATTAGTAAAATAATTAATAACGGATTTTAATGACGTAATTGTATTACCTGCAATAAATCGAAGTATGAAAATAATATATTCAGACGCATACAATTTAATTATGAATAATTAAACTATCAGCATTATTAATGTATCAACATTTAAATTATTCTTGATAGCATAAGGAAACAAAAAAATCTACTTTCTAGAAACGAAATAACTGGCAATGTAGAAAGCATACTGAACAAATTAAACATATGTCTGTTGTCGTTCTGGTGTTTCGACTGGCTAATATATCAATAGAAAAACCGCATACAGCCGAGATAAGTGAGTGTGTTTTCTGCCTTCGCTGATTTGAAGTTTTGTTTTGATACAACAGAAAATGAAAGCTGCCATTTTTACAGAAGCTACCGAGGCGTTTGGAAGAAAGAAAGAAAGAGACAGAAGTGGGAGGGGGAAACAATTTTTATTGCGAGAGACAGCCGCCATATTGCTACGGGAGCCATGTTGTTCACATGGCAGCCATTTGCAATTCTTTCAAAGATAGCGCCGATTCGTTCAAGGTAGAATCTTCTCTGCTTTAATACATCGATTTAAGACTAACACAATGTGAAATATATCATATGACTATTAAGGGAAAATTCAAATTTTTCTATTATTAATTATTTTTTTTATTCTATCAGTCATTGATTAAATCAGCTATGGGTATACTTTTTCGAACAGTGGGCAGCATGAGACATAGTTAAACATAGCGCGGGCCGCACCACTAAAAATTCAAACTGATTTTTTATGGTACCACAGCCATTTCCACAACAGAAGATCATACGCTTAATCATCTGCTTTAAAAATGGGAAAATTCGATTTTTTTTTCTGGAAAAAGATTATTTCTATTATAATTAAAAAAAACAAACAAACTGAAGTCTTGGTATAATATTATCCCTGATGACAAGTTTGATTAACACACGCTGTTGCGTTTGAATTAATTTTCAATTTATTCATTTGAGTATACAAATATATTCTTGTTTTTAAGTATATGTCTTCTTTCTACAGCAAATAAAGTTTACACCTATGATCTTCCTTAATGAAAATCGCTAATGGTTTTTAATGATGAAAAAATTATTATCGACATAATGTCACTGTTGGTTGATTTTGTTTATTGGTATATCAACCTCTATAAGTTATTTAATGCCGAAATCTAAATATATTGACTGATATTGTATGCCTTCAACTACAGATAAAATGTATTGTTGGTCATTTTACTATAAATATCAGCCGTTGGTCATTTATTTTATATAAAAATATATTGCTGGTATTTTTACTATAAAAATGTATTTTTATACTTTCATAGAATTTTGTGTTTGTTTGTGGGGGGTCATTATTTGTCCATAGCTTGGACCCTAACAGGTGCTACCATCCCGTGTCTGGGTGGACTTGCGAACAACAGCAATTACGAGGTGGTTCCACGCTCCTCAAAATTTCCTATCTCCCAACCAGAGGCCTTGCTGCCGGTTGTAGTTTATCGTCATGCCCAAGACTAAAGGTTACTGTAGTATAAGAAAGACAAAGTAGCAAGTCCTGAAGCTAATTTCATCATGCAAAAAGGACATAACATGGCCATTATACCAAAGATAGGAAAAAGCCTAATTTCACATTCTGACCAATTAAAACCCAAAATTGAAGAGGAAGACGTCATGATAGAAGAAGATATTGACAGAGAAGAAAGAATGAGTTCTTCAGATCAGGACAGTGCAATAGAAAACGAGCCTATAGATGACAGCGGGAGTGATTCAAATACATGAGATGAGACCAAGATCTCCATTAAAAAGAACAGCACATAAGGGAGAGTGAGGCGGGAAGAGGTTGTAGAAGAAGTCCTAGAACAACTAAAGGTATTAAACCTCTTCGGTTCAGAGAGGTGTAGTAGATAAGTAAATAAGAATGTACCTATTTGCATATGTAATGTGTAAGAGATATAAGTGATGGGTAAATTGTCACCATTTTATATTTTTAATTTTGAGTATGCGCGTTGTTTGTTTTTGATTTTGTCGACTACACAGTAGAGTAAGGTCAGTTAGACACCGTCTGTGAGAAAAAAAAAAGGACCACGATGCAATTCACTCCTCCAGAAATTTGGAAACGGCATACTTTACCGCTTGGCATTTGCGCCAGAATCTCCAATACGAACATTTCGAAGTGTTTCGTTGTTAATCTAAGGACGTTGCAGAGGATTCAGAAATATTTGGATGAGACTAATGGTGATTACAAAGGTATAGCACTTCGGAAAACTCACTGGCATCATCCTGGTAAGAAAGGAATTCCCAATTTTTCTGTCGAGGGCTTCAGACTTAACACAGAAGCCTACATCAAGTGCCTTGAGAAATTACTGCTGCTCTCGGTCAAGAGGGTGTCTGTTAGCAGGTCCTATGCCTGGCAACAGGACTCTGTAACATGACACATAAGAAGAAGCCAATCATGGCTGTCAGACAATTTCGGCGACATCACCTCTTACATCTGGCCATCTAACTCCATAGACTGCAACCCCTTGATTATTATGTGTTGGGCGTAGTTGATCGAGAGACCAACAAAATGCCTTATAACACCAAAGATAAACTGAAGGCAAGGATTGTGGCAGCATTCACCAACTTAAACAAGGAGATCGCCTAGAAGAGTTGCAGGAGATTTCGAAGTCGTCTGGAGGCCGCTGTTGAAGCCAAAGGCGATTTTATTGACTAAATGTACTCTTTAGCATTTCGAGATATTTTTCGTGTAATTTTAGTAAAATTTTGGTTAAAATGAGATGTCAGTGTTATTTTTCAATTCTGCGTCATTTAGACGACAATTTATCCATCGCAACATGTAGCGTAAACTAAGCGACAGGCAAGAAGTTGACTACTGATCACGTGTTCTAGAAAAACACAGTGGGACAATTACAAAAGTCAAGAAACATTGTACTTAATCATTGTTTATGTACAAGGTTACATTTTTTTAAAATATTTTTTTTTTCTCCAGAGAAAAATATTATGAACGTTTCCTGTTTCTAGAGCAAATGAAGTTTACACATATGATCTTCCTTAGTTAAAATTGCTAATGGTTTAAAATGATGGAAAATTTATGATCAATAAAAAGTTACCAAATTCAAGAAACATTGCTTATGTTTGTGTTTATGGAAGAGACTATGTGAGTGAACAAGTGGGAACAAAATGAAAGTAACAAAATTTTAAACGTTATTTTCTTTATAAAATTAAGTGTGCCATTCAGAAAATCCATCGGGGTCGCATATGGCCCTTAGGCTGATGTTTGACATGATTTCTTTTACTGATGTTAACCCAAGGCTTAAGAGTCACTCAATGTAGAGAATTATTTTGTAGAGTTGTATTAGCATAAGAAAGGACAAGCGTTATGTGTACAGACTTTAGAAGGTACCGGAAACCCAATCCTAAACAGGAAACTAGTGACAAACGAGGGTGTTTTGTTTTTGCTGGTGGGGGGGTCACTATTTTCCCATAGCTGGGACCCTAACAGGTGCTACCACTCTGGATTAGGGTGAACCTGGAAACAACAGCAATTAAGAGGTGGTTCCATGCTCTTTAAAACATCCTATCTCCCGATGAGAGGTTTTGCTGCCGGATATAATTTATCAGAAAGAATTATCTTCCTTTCTGATTCCAATGTCATCTATGGAAATTCTTACTTGACTTTTGGATATTTCTTTGTTCTGGGCTTGGTTTCGTTTGGTTTGGTTTGGTTTACGGCATATCAACACCTCAATGGGTCATTCAATGCTGACAACTTTTCTTTTTCTGGTAATGTTTGTTTTTTCGAAAATATATTTCTGTTAATATTTTTCCCTCAAAAACGTATAGCTGGTAATATTATTTTTTTCAAAAACGTATAGCTGGTAGTATTTTTTCAAAAACGTATTGCTGCTAATGTTTTTTTCTTTCAAAAATTTATTCCTGTTAATAATTTTTTACAAAGTATTTCTGGTATTAATACCTATTTTTACACTTTTATAATACCTTTTACCTCAGTTTCTGGGTTAACTATTTACCCATAGCTGGGACCCTAACAGGTACTACCACCCCAGGTCAGGGTGGACCTAGGAATGTCAGCAGTTAAGAGGAGGTTCCATGCTCCTAAAAGCCTCCTGATCAGAGGTCTTGCTGTTGGATCTAGATTATCGTCTTACCGTGGACGCTGGACTTTTGGATATTTCCCCCCATAATTTGAATCCCATTGGATAAGCAGACATGCTTCCTGTTTTCTTCAACACTGGTCAGTAAACCGCATTTGCCTTTTCACAGATTGTGTAGCTTGTCGGTTTGAAACAAAAGATTCAAAAAATGAAGAATTCTATTGAATGACCAACGCTAAGAATCAGCGCTGATCTGAATCTCTAAGTCTCGTACTATCAAATATATATATATATATATATATATATATATATATATATATAAAGTCTGATGATCCAGAACCCTGTTAAAGGGGTTATGGTGAAATAGCTTATTACATGGAATCTTAACGTGGTCTGTCTTTTATTCAAACATATCTGCTCTGAATTTTACATTGAGCTTTCTGGATATCATCCTCCTCAGGTCTACCCATACGGATTACCTAAATTTGCAGAAACTAACTATATATATATATATATATATATATATATATATATATATATATATATATATATATTGCCCGCGAACTTATTCATGTCCAACTGCTTGATCAGTTTCTGAGGACTGCTTCTACTTTTGACCTAAGTCAGCCATGTCCAAATCCCAGTCCGGGGGACCAATTACGACCCAGGGCCAATTACGGCCTGCGGTGTAATTTCATATGGCCCCATCCTGTCACAGAATGTATCATTTACGGGCCGTTAATATTGTCAATTTTTTTTTTTTTTTCGTATAAAGTAACCATTTTGCTTAAAGTTCGTATTTTCTTTATTTTAGATGAAAACCCGGGAATTGTTCAACACATTACAATGAAATTTTCACTTTTCAAAATTACAGTTTATATTTTAGATACGGAGGAAAAATAAGTCGTGACATTAAAACTTAAGCCAAGTGGGGGGGGGAGATATGTGTTAAACAAAATACGAACATGCTAAAAGGAATAGTAATTCTCTTTTCTTTCAATAGATCATGCATATCCAATTAGGGTCCGCAGTCAAATTTCATATGGCCCCCATCCTCTGTCATAGCATGTATCACTTACGGTCCGCCAGTATTGTCACCCAGAGTACACACCTAAGAAATGCAATTTAATGTTTTTACTAAAAGATGAGAGCAGCACTGTGTGGCCGCCCTCTGGTCGAGTGACACTGACCTTTGGCCTTTTCCAGCCATTTTCTAAAATCACTGCCTTTGAATCCGACCTGGCCTACATACTGCAATCCAGAGCTGTCCACACCCAGGATGATCCCAAAATGCAAATTTCAAGTCAGGAATACTAAAATCAAATCCGAAGACGTATTAATATGGCCAAGGATGCACTTCAAAAGCTAGGCAGAGTATCTTATTCAAACCTACGATTAACCGTTATCTTTCCCCCATATATGTATAAACTCTGCCCCTTATCTGTAACCCTCTACCTCGAGTAGATCTTGGGCCTTTTACAAGGTGAACACCATTGTAAAAAGTACCTGTAATTTGCTAAATTACATCACAGACGCATGCATATACATTATATTCTAACTTAAATATATATGTTTACTAATGATCTGAGAATGTTCCTAGGCAGATCGTTAATAAAAAAAATAAAATAAAAAAAACCCAGCAAGATCGACGAGATGGTTATGAGACACTGCAGCATTGATCTCATGGGCTTCAGAATACCAACCATTTACCATTTTTATAGATCTACACGAGAGAAAGGACTTGATAAGTGCGAAGACTCTTCCTGGTATGATTGGCGTGTTTGTGCATCAATTCACCATGCCGAAAGCCTTTGAGACGTCTAAATGTCTTACTAGTGTTTATTATTGGCGAGCACAAACTTAATATTAAAAGATATACATATGACACAATGTCGATTGTAGACACGGAAAGAAAATTACCGCAAGACGAAGATACTTGCGACGAATCGATCTTTGGCCTCCTTGTGATCAACCAATCAAAACGGGGGATAAGACAGGTCAAAATCGAAGAGATCACTCCATTGACCAGCTGCGATACTAGATGTCTTGGATGAACAGGGAGGGTATAAAGTTAGAATTGGTTCCCGTGGACCATAAGTCTAACTTAGAAGCCGTTACAACAGTTCCGATTGTAGACACGGAAAGGAAACTACAAAATATCCTACAGAAGGTTACGAAGGAAAGCGAGAAGAAAGGACTAAGCATAAACTACAAGAAGACAGAACTCATAGTTATTAGCAAAAGGGTGAACCCAGAATGCAAATTACAGATCGGGGATACTAAAATAAAGCAGTTACAGAAAGTTAAATATCTAAAAAGTGTTCTAAAACAAGACGGAAAGTGCGACATTGAGGTCTGAAGAGGTGTTGGGATGGCCTAAGATGCATCCCAGTGTTAAGAAAGAAAAAGAATTCTTGGAAACAAGGAAAAGAGTACTGAACTGTTTTTGAAATCTGTCCTCCTGTCTGGTAGCGAAAGCTGGACAATCTCTTTAAAGATGAGGATGAGACTTGAAGCAACAGAAATCTAGTTCTACAGAAGGATGCTGAGGATAGCATGGACCAAACATGTGAGCAACGACGAGGTTTTGGAGAGAATGGAAATAAAAGGGAAGCTTATACGTAACACCAAGAAGATGCAGTTGAAATTTCTAGGGGACATAATGAGGAAGGAAGGTTTGGAAAATCTGATACTCAGAGGACATATTGAAGAGAAGAGGAGCAGAGGGAAACAGGACGTGACATACATGATGGGCTTGAGTACATGGATAGCAGAACGGGGTTTGGAAGAGATAGCAAAAAGACAAAATTTAGCTACAACGGACAGGATGATGTGGAGAGCAATGATCGCCTACGTCCTGAAGGGACACGTTACATAAACGAAGAAGGTAATCTCTCGGGATTTAGCTGTGAGCAAATGCTTAACTGATTCTGTACGTATTGTTGATGAGTGTCTTTTATTTTTAGTGTTTTGAATCTGGGTTTTTTTTTTTCTGATTTTCCTTTTTTAGTGTGGGTGTTAAAAAAAAACAGAATTAAAAAGTTGTTATCAACATATGTCGCATTGACAACTGCGTGGATGTGCCTACCATTGTTCTTTATCTCTTTAAAAGCTGGCAAATGTGCAAATAAAAATAAAAAAATAAAATAACAGGCTTATTTCCATGATGTCGTTATTAGGTTTCTGTTACCCGAGATAAGACGGGGAAGTGATTTTATTTACCTCATCGTCGTAACTCATAACTCGAGGACTATCAGTTTTCTTTTCAGATTTCGTCTGTTTTTGTTTTGTTTTGTTTTTTGTTTTTTGTTTTGTTTTTTATTTATTTATTTATTTTTATTTATTTATTTATTTTTTATTATTATTTTTTGTTTTTATTTATTTATTATTTTTATTTATTTATTTTCTTGTTTTTTTATTTATTGTTTTGTTTTTATTTATTTTTTATTTTTGTTTTTCTTATTTATTTTTTTATTTATTTACTTTTTTGTTTCTTTTATTTATTTATTTTTTTTTTATCCATTTTTTTATTTATTTTTTTGTTTTATTTATTTATTTATTCTTATTTTTTTTTTTTTTTTTTTTGTAGAAGTAGCATAAGCTGCATTAGTTTGTCCGGAAAATAATGTCCAGTTTTAAAATCTACATTTAAATTAATACATTTAAATATTGTTTAAATCTATAGCAATCATCACATACACATACATACCTATACAAATTCAAATTTCAATAACAATCATTCATTGGATAGAAATCAACGCTACTGTCTTATGCGACAATTTTGAAATTGCTATATTTTCGTATTGTAGATTTTGTGCACTTTTGGGAGAATCGGCTCCCAGAAATCTCCCCAAAGCTCATTCACTGATTGGTCAGTGCCGACCAATTGGTTTGTCTGCACGTGAAGAGTGATTCTTCCCGCGCAGCACTTCTGATCCAATGATCACCTATAAAAGCAAGAAAAAAGAGTAGACAAACCAGTGAGATTTCAGCTGCCACAGAAACCACGACAGTTGAAGCTATGCGCTGATCTTCTCACTCAACACTCACAAACTGCATATTCCTTTACACTTACATAATTTTTCCTTTTGCACAGCAAAGCTGTTAAAAAACATTTATAACAAACGATTAACTCTTTCTTTTCAGAGAACTTTGATAGACAATGATAGTCAAAGAGAGACAACTCTTGTCTTACTCATTGCATGCTTTTTCTTACACATTCTTTATTGTGTGCATTGTTGAATAGAATTTGTATATATATTGATACCTTTGCCTTGTCCTTTCTTCGCATCAGTTTGGTTTCCTAATCAAAATTAAATAAATGTGGTGGAAGTCCGCCACGAATCAGTGAAATACCCGACAACCTCAACCGGAAATTCTTTTGAGCCACTTTAGAGGCGGTGTTAATATACAAGGTAGGATAAAAGTAGGCTTACAATTGTTTCACTATTTGCATCATGTCGCCACAGCTCAGAACCAGAGCTAATTTTGCCGCGAACTGCTCTTTCAGCAAGATACAGCACCTCGACATTTGGCGGTAAGTGTCTACCATGACTAAACCTTTCCACAGCGTTGGTGCGTAAGAAGAGGCGGCATCGAATGGCCACCACGTTCACCTGATCAAACACCAATAGATGTCTTTTGGGTGATGTGTAGTAAAGAACAAGGATTATGACAGAAATCCCCACACAGTAGACGAATTAAATAAGTACATCTCAGAAGTATTTATTGAAATTAATGAAAATCGGGATTTGTGTCGTGCTGTGTGTCATAGTGTTCTGGAGAGCTACGAGGAATGTTGCAATGTTAAAGGAAGACATTTTCAGCACTTAAAAGATTAAACTGTGTTAAAAAATATAAGTAAAGGGTTAAATAAATGCACATAAACAGTTTTGAACAATTATGATTGTAACAAATAGATATAAATATAATAAAAATGCTTTTAAAAAATGTAAAGTTTATACCTACTAAGTATAAGCTTGCTTTTAACCTACCCTGTATGGTGCTAGTGCTTGGGTATTAACTAAAACCCTAAAATCTAACCTGGATGCAACCGACCCGTGGATACTGGGAGCTATAGTTAACATCTCTTGGAAACAACATCCAACCAAATCACAACTCTGTGGACCCATGACTGATATTTCTACGATCTTAAACGAACAGAATACGCTTTTCAGGACACTGCTGGCGAACTAAAAAAGAAATTGTGAGTGTTCTACTGCTCTGGACACCTAACCATGACGCAAGAAGAGCTAGCAGCTCAGCAACCACCTACATTGACCAACTATGATATGACACCGGATGTCACTGTAATGACCTTCCGATCTTCATATTGGTCTGTGATGGTTGGCATGATAGACTGTTGAATATCCGTGCTTGCTCGATCGATTAAGTAAATCAGTCATATTGGAACGCTAAACGCCTAAACATTTCTACCATCGATTTACGGGGTTATTTATGCAATTACGATATTAAAAAAAAAGTATAAAAGTTTAGGCAAGAAATCATTGAATGCCGTTTCTGTATCTTCTTTGCAATCGAATGTCTTTTGGCTTAAAAATTGTCAAGATGCTTGAAAAATTGGTAATCAGTGGCCGAGAGATCAGTGGAATATGGTGGATGTGGCAAAGTCTTGTATCCCAGGTCGGGGAGCTTCTGTAGTATCATCTTGGCAACATGTGACCGGACATTGTCATGAAACAGAATTTGACATTGTTGATTAACCAGTAATTGCTGCGTTTTACTTAACTCAATGTGCATTTTATCCAGTTGTTGGCAGTATACTTCTGCAGTGATGCTTTGGATAGAATGCAGAAAGCTGTAGTGGATAATGCCAATGGCAAACCAAAAGACAATCACCATAATGTTTGTTTGAATTTCAGTTTTAGAAGTGTTTAGATGCTTTTTTTTTTGTAATCAAGCCATTGAACCAATTGTTTTCAATTATAATAAAGGATCCATTAAATTTAATCAGTACTTGAGAATTCCAACCCTCGTTTACTTTCTTAGTACGTAATTACTGAAAAGAATCTGCAATCTATTAGGTTATTCAAAAAATAATGTGTGATTTTAGAATCAACATTTATTTCCAAATAAATACATTTAAAGAGTGTTTAAAATAAGAACCCTGAACCTCTGTCCATTTCTGCCATTGAATTAAGAGTTTAGTCACCAAGAAATCTTTGAATGAAGTTTCTGCCACTTCTTTGCAAGTGAATGTCTATTGGCTTAAAAAATTATTACGATGCTTGAAAAAGTGATAGCCAGTGGGCAAGTGATCTCTGGAATATGGTGGATGTGTCAAAGTTTTATATCCCAAGTTGGGGAGCTTCTGCAGTATCATCTTGGCAACATGTGGCCGACCATTGTCATGAAGCAGAATTGGATCTTATTGATTAACTAGTGATTGTTGCATTTTGCTTAATTCAATGTGCATTTTATTCAGTTGTTGGCAGTAAACTTCTACAGTGATGCTTTGGATAGAATGCAGAAAGCTGTAGTGAATAATGCCAATGGCAAAGCAACAGACAATCACCATAATGTTGCCTTGAATTTCGGATTTTGAAAGTTTTTAGTTGCATTGTCTTGCAGAAGACATTGACACGATTTCTTACGATTGTTCTAAATTTGTCACCACATGTCACTATTTGACGAAGAAATGGATCATTTGAATTTCGCAGGTGCAGCATGAAACACACTTCGAAACGCCGAACTCTTTGACATTCCCTGACTTCATGTCGAACCCATTTATCGAGGTTCCTTTACCTTGCCAATTCTCTTGAAATGGTACGACATTGTTGAAATGCTGACACGCATTATCCAAGACATTCTGATGTGGGTTTTTGTTCGAGTGATGTTTTTAGACGTAGAGTGTCAATTGCAGAACGACATCCTCTACCAACTTTAAGACTTGTATCCTCAAAAGGAAATTCCCTGATCCGAAGTGGATCCTTCACCCAGGCTCTGTTAATGTTGGCAGCAGGTTGATAAGCATTATTGCCAAGCTTGAATACATGCAAAAAAAGTAAACGCATCTCTTCTTTTTCATGTTCAAAATGAAGGACATATATTTTGATGTTTGTTTTGTTTTACGGCATATCAACCTCAATGGGTCATTTAATTCCGACAACTTTTTTCCTGGTAATATTTTTGATTTTGTCGAAAATCTATTTCTGTTAATATTTTTTTCCTCAAAAATGTATAGTTGGTAATTATTTTTTCAAAAACTTATAGCTGGTAACATTATTTTCAAAAACGTATTGCTGGTAATAGTTTTTCCTTCAAAAACGTATTGCTGGTAATATTTTATAATGCTTTTTACCTCAGTTTCAGGGTTAACTATTTGCCCATAGCTGGGACCCCATCAGGTGCTACCACCCTGGGTCAGGGTGGACCTGGGAACCCCAGCAATTAAGAGGTGGTTCCACGCTCCTCAAAACATCCTGATCAGAGGCCTTGCTGTTGGATGTAGTTTATCGTCTTACCCAGGACGCGGATGCTGTTTATCGTCATACCTAGGACGGTAATGTTTTGAATTAAATTCAGAAAGAGATATAAAATTAAAAAAAGGACACTTTAATCATTAAGAATGACTAATATATTTTTGTACAAATATTATAATACATTAATACACAATAGGTTTATTCTAAAATCGGACATTATTTACCAAACAAACTAATAATAATAATTTAATGAAGCCTCGTTAATTCTTATTAATTTTGACTAGTATTCCTTTCATCTTATTTCTATTGTTTTTTAGTGTTGTTTTTTTTTTTTTTTTTTGTAGTTGAGCACTTCGATGTGGTGTAATGGTTAGAAAGCTTTGCTAAGTAGTGAATTCGATCCTTACTACGCGCTCCATATTTTCGGCCTTGTGCCACATCTAAGCTTCGCTTAGTAAATTACACGGGACAGTCGAGTAATGGATAGCGGCTCGGATTGAGGAATCGGAGAGCCGAGTTCGAATTCCAATTAAATCCATTACATTCACTTATGTGCTAATAATTCTTACCTTTAAATGTAGCCGTCTCTTCTACTCCAATAGCTTCAAACCTCGCACCTCTCGCCTGTGGAACACCCTTCCCTATTACTGTTTCCCTGTAAGCTATAATCTCCAACTATTCAAATGTAATGTCAATCGACACCTCCAGTTATCTTGATCTACCCACTATCCCTCTCCACATCCTTTCTTCTATCACTCCTATCCGCTCTTGCTCCAAATTTTCTACAACCCCGTGCATCCTAGTGGCTTCACGCCTTGCTCGGGGCATAATGCTTAAAAAAAAATCCCCGCCGCCAGCTTTGGGTAAATAGCAGAACAGAATGTCCTGCGATTTATCTCTAGCTGGTGGAGGAGAAGAAGATGATTCATATCTTTCCCAATGGTATTAACACGTAAGTGAATGTAATGGATTCGAGTAGAATTCGAACGCAGCTTTACCAATTCCACAATCCTTGCCGATATCCATTACTCCACTAGATATATTTGAATTCCTTAGATATATTATTGATCAGATCTTGCATGTACAATTAAAAAAATACCCTGGAGAACTACATTGGACGTAGAAAATTAGCCACGGACTGCAAGAGTAAATTTTCAGAGTAATTTACCTAGTATGAGTGAAATAGAAACACACATACATATATACATATATATATATGTAGATAGCTAGATAGCTAGAGAGAGAGAGAGAGAGAGAGAGAGAGAGAGAGAGAGAAACAAATATATAGAGAGCGCCAGATAGAAACATATATATAGAGAGATGGAGACAGAAGCAGATATAGAGGGAGTGAGATGCAAACAAAGATATATATATATATATATATATATATATATATATATATATATATATAGAGAGAGAGAGAGAGAGAGAGAGAGGAAGATAGAAGAAATATATATATATATATATATATATATATATATATATATATATATATACATAAATTTAAATGTAACGTCAATCGACACATTCTGATGGCTTGATCTCCGTTCTTTTTTTATCCGTTCCTCACCCCCCCACCCCTTTTTTACCCAATCTTTTTTTACTAGTCCATTCCCGCATTACTTTAAATCTTTTAATACTATATATATTGCGTATATATATATATATTATATATATTATATATGGGGGATATAATATATATTTAATATATATATATATATATATCCAAATGTAATGAAAACGAAAATAATATATAAATTCTAACTATTCAGGTCTAGCCATCATTTTAACACCTCAACCATCGTTCACCAAACTGCTAGCAACAAGCA
This sequence comes from Acanthosepion pharaonis, assembly GCA_903632075.3. Classification (NCBI taxonomy): domain Eukaryota; kingdom Metazoa; phylum Mollusca; class Cephalopoda; order Sepiida; family Sepiidae; genus Acanthosepion; species Acanthosepion pharaonis. The sequence continues at coordinate 1,354,746 of CAHIKZ030001016.1, forward strand.
CTGTTGTTTCACTGCGTTACCTTTTTGACTTTATGTATTATGATGTTTTTCAAACAAATGGAAAAAAAAAGAAGTGACGTTTCACATGCGGCTTGCATACAAACAGAATTGTTCATAACCATTTTGGTTCTCACTAGTCAATGCAATTAAATGCTCTGAAATGAAGTTGCATCTTTGTAGTGAGTAAATTGTTTTTGTCTATATGAATATATATATATATATAAGAAAAGTGTGTATATTAAAAAGAAGAGAAGAGAGGTGCCGTAAACGTTTTTGGTTGTAATGTGGATTTTTTTTTTAAATATTATGCTATATTTTCCATAATTTTACTACACGGGTTTCTGGTCTCGCGACCGTCTTCAGGTAAAAGCCGGAGATTTCCACATATTATTAAAAATAATTATTTTTTTTCCTTATGTTTTTCAATGTTAAATATTCTCGATATGAGACATTCTCTGTTTTTGTGTTAGTAATCCGAAATTAATTTTACATCTATTAATACAATTTATTGCTAAAACGTTATTTTTAATGGATACCCATATTTGAATAGATGCTCTTTTTTTTTTTTTAAACAGTATATTTATCTATTTTCATCAACCGGATTGAATGTTTAGGCTGCTAGATGGAATTAAATAAATATAGTGTTTATTTAATATATATAACAAATATTTATGTCTCTTAGTGTCCACCGTAGATTACTTTTCCTTTGCACCAGGAGATTTTCAAATAAGTTAGCGTATGCTCTAATCCAAAATTTGAATTCTCTTCTCCCTCCTCCTGTTTAACCCATAGCTGTGGGGGATTCAAGAGATGGTTGCATGCTTTTCCCATGTGTGTTTGCTACGCCAGAAAATCTGCAGAAAACGCTCCGGTCTCACCCGTCACATAAACCCACGAGCAAGCTGAAAAGAGCTTGCAAAACAAGACAGGGCCTGTACAAAACATGACAGATTGCAACGTCTGTAATAAGCATTGCAGGTCTCTTGATGGCATCAAGGGCCATTGTCGCTCTACGGACAACCGCCAAAAAAAACTTGATCAAGCTTGTTAACGATGGTCATCTCATTTTCTTTCTTTCTTTCTTTCTTTCTTTCTTTCTTTCTTTCTTTCTTTCTCAGTCTGTTCATATCCATCTATCCCAATCTGTCCATATCTATCTATCTATCTATCTATCTATCTCATTATCTATCTATCTATCTATCTATCTATCTATCTATCTATCTATCTATCTATCTATCTATCTATCTATCTGTCTATCTATCTATCTATCTATCTATCTCAGTCTGTTCATATCCATCTATCTCATTATGATCATATCTATCTATCTATCTATCTATCTATCTATCTATCTATCTATCTATCTCAGTCTGTTCATATCCATTTATCCCAGTCTGTCCATATTCTATCTATCTATCTATCTATCTATCTATCTATCTATCTATCTCAGTCTGTTCATATCTTTCTATCTACACACACACACACACACACACACACACACACACATATATATATATATATATATATATATATATATATATATATATATATATAGACATTGTTTGTAATTAGGTTGCTCTTGTATCAAGAGAAAGAGTTATTAATAAAATCAAATGTTCACTTATCTTGGATCTACTTTGAGTTTCTCAGAAATAACATTCATTCTTCGTTTACCTAGATTGTAAAATTAGATTTATTTTCAAAAATCATATAATTCTTAAAAATATTTTAGAAACATTGTAAGAGAAATATGATTACTGAAAATGAATTCAGTCCTAAAAACAAGTGCCCTAAAGAATAGATTTCTTCGAAATTCATAGCATAGGGGAAATAAATGAAGATTTTATTGTATTTATTAATAGATAGATAGATAGATAGATAGATAGATAGATAGATAGATAGATAGATAGATATAGATGGGATAAATGGATAAAAAGACATAGATAGATAGATAGATAGATAGATAGATAGATAGATAGAAATGAAAAGGCAGAGATAGATAGATAGATAGATAGATAGATAGATAGATAGATAGATAGATAGAAAATGCAGAGATAGATAGATAGATAGAAATAAAAGAAAAGAGATAGATAGATAGATAGATAGATAGATAGATAGATAGATAGATAGATAGATAGATAGAAATGAAAAGGCAGAGATAGATAGATAGATAGATAGATAGATAGATAGATAGATAGATATGGAACCTCAATGATGTTTTAAACTAAGCGAATCGAACTGACCACATTGTCAAACAAAAACTTTCTATCACTCTCTGTTACGTGCCTGAAGAAAAAAGGATCACGATAGAGAAAGAGAGAGAGAGGAGGAAGAAGAAACGGCGGAAAAGAATATAAGAGGAAGGAAGAGGGGATGAGAGAAAGGAAGAGGTAGCGAGAGGGTGGAAGAAAGGAAAAGGCATGAACCCAAACGCAAACCACCCAAGGAAAGACTGTATCAAAATTAAAAAATACAATCCACAAGTTTTCTTTGTCTACTTTTTCTTTTCCTGTCTCAAAACCTTCTATTGATATTATTATTATTATCATTATTGTTGTTGTTGTTGTTATATTTGTTGTTGTTGCTGTTGTTTTATTTTCTTTGGCTTTGGTTTCTGGTATCTACTCATCTCTTTCCGGTCTCCCGACCAGAGACCTAAGGCCAGAAATGGCCTCCTGACATTTTCCACTGAGCAGTTTTGAAAAAACAAATCGCCCATATTTTACATAGATAAAGCCCTTCGTAAAGTGCGGGCTGTACTTGGGAGTACAGTTTTTTGTATTTCTTTAAGGCATGGATTACCAAGGATTCCTTCAATTAGTCTATTGGAATCTTTTCCAATCAATCCGAGGGCTCCAACTACAACCGAAATTGTTAATGTTCTCATGAGCAACATTTCTGAGATTTCAATTTCAAGGTCCTTGTATTTTGATAGTTTTTTAAAGAGCTTCAAAAATACAATGCAGTCTGCAGGAACTGCTATATCCATAAGGAAACACTTTTTGTCTTTACGGTCTCTATTATTATTATTATCATTATTATCATTATTATTATTATAATTATAATCATCATCATTATTATTATTATCATTATTATTATCATTATTATTATTATTATTATTATTATTATTATTATTATTATTATTTTTAAAAATGTTCTCGGTTTATATTCTTTTTTTTTTCCTCGTTGTCATTTCAGGTTTTTGCAATGTCAGCCAGTAAAGACGGATTCGAAGTTACCATGGCAACGCTTCCCCCTGGAATAAAGAATTCACAACTTCCTGCCAAGTCTTTCGTCAACAATGAATATTTTCATTCAATCTAATATTTTTTATATCTATATGCATAATGAAAATGTCTTTTTATCTACAGAAAGGGTGTGCTAGTCAGTGTGTCGGTAGGTATTTATGTATATACGGCATTTACATAGATAGATAGATAGATAGATAGATAGATAGATAGATAGATAGATAGATAGATAGATACGATCAGAATGAGATAGATAGATATGATCAGAATGAGATAGATAGATAGATAGATAGATAGATAGATAGATATGATCAGAATAAGATAGATAGATAGATAGATAGATAGATAGATAGATACGATCAGAATGAGATACATAGATAGATATTATCAGAATGAGATAGATAGATAGATAGATAGATAGATAGATAGATAGATAGATAGATAGATAGATACGATCAGAATGATATACATAGATAGATATGATCAGAATGAGATAGATAGATAGAGATAGATAGATAGATAGATAGATAGATAGATAGATAGATACGATCAGAATGAGATACATAGATAGATACGATCAGAATGAGATAGATAGATAGATAGATAGATAGATAGATAGATAGATAGATAGATAGGGCGGAAGATTACCAGTCCTCATATTCCAGTCTTCATCTGGGTCCAACTTCTCTCTCATAGGTGGGATGTGGCGTGTCACTCAGATGCCCTATCGCCACTTCTATCTAAAGTAGATCGGACGAACTCCATTCCTTGGTTCCTCCAGTTCTCTAGACCTTCACGGCTAGGACCGGCCATGCCATAGACATAGATAGATAGCAAACCTACCCAGATTCCCTCTGTATTCCATCGGATAGATAGAAGTAAGTTGAATTGATAAATAGGAGCAGCTTCTTCCAGCGAACCATTGCTCAGTAGCACAGTCTCGATAATAGGAGGATGTCTCCTCGATCACGGCAACCTTAACCTGTTCAAGTCGAGAGTTAACCGTTGCCACCCTCCCTAAACTACAACATTAACGTAACCCTTTAACATCGAATGACCACCGGGTCAAGTACAGTGTGAAAATTAATGTAAAAACATAGAAAGAATGAAAAAAAATAGATAGATAGATAGATAGATAGATAGATAGATAGAAACAGAATGAGATAGATAGATAGATAGATAGATAGATAAGAGTAATGATACTAGATAGATTGATAAATAGGTAATGAACACGCATAGATAGATAGATAGATAGATAGATAGATAGATAGATAGATAGATAGATAGAGTAATGACACTAGATAGATTGATAAATAGGTAATGAACACTCATAGATAGATAGATAGATAGATAGATAGATAATGAACGGGCTGAGATAGATAGATAGATAGATAGATAGATAGATAGATAGATAAGAGTAATGATACTAGATAGATTGATAAATAGGTAATGAACACGCATAGATAGATAGATAGATAGATAGATAGATAGATATAGATAGATAGAGTAATGACACTAGATAGATTGATAAATAGGTAATGAACACATAGATAGATTGATAGATAGAAATAGATAGATGAACACTGAGATAGATAGATAGATAGATAGATAGATAGATAGATAGATAGATAGATAGATAAGAGTAATGACACTAGATAGATTGATAAATAGGTAAATGAAACATAGATAGATAGATAGATAGATAGATAGATAATGAACGGGCTGAGATAGATAGATAGATAGATAGATAGATAGATAGATAGATAGATAATCAATGAAAGTTGGGAATTCAAACACATATACACACAAAATATAAATATATATAAATTATTTCTTTTTGTCTTCTTGTCTACTTCTGGTCTTTTGTTTCCTCTGAAGGAATTTTTCAATGATTCTCCAAATGCACTGAAAGAATTTCCGTATAATCCTGTCGAGTCGCTCTATGCGCGCACACACCTTCACACAGAACAGGCACACAAACACAGCGGAGACATTAGGTTACCGCAGCCCAACCCCACCAAACTCACCACCCACTCCCACCTCGCCTGCACAGAGGCGCCCACACGCACGCATTCATAATCAAATAAATAGAATCGGCTGCATTCCACATAAAATAATATTTCATATTGATTCCGCGAGACAAGAGGGAAAAAGTCTGCTCTCTCCGAGGAGGTTGGTCCAACTTTACCGCCCATAATTAAAATGTATCGTGCATCTTAATGAAACCGGCTGTTTCGCTGAGACGTGAACCTTTTAATTCGCAGGAAATACGACACAACCAAGGAAAATTGAAGCGTTTCACACGAGAAACAAAGAAATCTTAATGCGAAACACAGACTTTATTAATAACATTTAATATTTACAGCAACATATAATTACATATCAATAGACTCTCTCACTGAAAATCTCTCTCTCTCTCTCTCTCTATATATATATATATATATATATATATATAATTATTTATTTAAAATATGATTCCAATTCGCGACATAAGAGGTCTCATGTTTCAAAACAAGAGCCGAAAACTTCAGTATAATTATTTGAATTAAATTGAGTTAAAGTAAGCTCTGTTCCATCTTCAAGCGAAATTTTTGGGGAATCTAACCAGTTCCTTCCTATTTTCTATATATTTTCACACACACACACACACACACACACACACACACACACACACACATATATATATATATATATATATATATATATATATATATATATATATATATATATATATATATATATATATATATATATATATATATATATATATATAAATAAAAGGACGCACGGTGGAGTAATGGATAGCGGCTTGATTGAGGAATCAGAGTTCGAATTCTCTTACGTGCTAATACCCTTGGGAATAGTATGAATCCTCGTCTTCTCCCTCCAGCTATGGGTAAATAACAGGAAAGACCGAGTTCTATAGCCTTGCATGGCAACTGGTCTCGGAGAAGGACAACTTAGAATTCAAAACCTGCGAAGGGTCGTTTGGGAACATTGTGACACGTAATGCACCAGGTCTCTGTATTCAGCCCTTCAAAAAGTGTGGATGGTCCTGCACGAAACCTTCACCACTATAATCAAATCTCATGTGCTGTTGTCGGGCTTTCGGTTTCCTGGGAACTGATCTACTTGACCCTCATACGAGGATCGTTCTAGATTAAGACACGTCAGGCTATATGACGGTTCCGTTTCAGGATACAGGTTCGATTCCTGTCTGAGGACGAATATTTTCTATGAAAATTTCTCGGACATTCAGGCCGGTAAATGTTATTAATACTGATTATTATAAACAGAGCATTTACTTAAATATTTGTATCTGTAAAAAGTATTTATAAACATGAAAATGTCTTAAAATAATCGTATGATATAAAATATTTCAAAGAAACTATTCTCCAGCGTTCACAATGAACAAGGAAATAAAAAAATGATTGTGATGAAACCCGAAGAGAAATTGTAAAAGCTATTGAAAAGGTTGTCAATTAACATCTAAACCTTTGATCGTTAATCGTATCATTTTCAAATTAGTTTATATATATATATATATATATTTTTATATATATATATATATATATATATATATATATATATATATATATATATATATATATATGCAGTTACCTTAAGGTTTACCTATCCCACATTGTCTCAGTAGTTATTTAATACGAACAAGAGACAAACAGAATTGGCCCTGTTATATATAAATGGTAGATGCCTCGTTATAAATCAGGGTGATTTCAATGCATCTTGATCTGATACTAAGACGAGGATCTTTACCACCACGTCCAAGACAATATAATTATGAATTTAAGTGCAGTACTAGATTGGTGTCATTTTAAATATGAAATGGTTAGATGTAACCGTAAGTCCTATGCTAATAGTTTCTTCTCTCTCACTTCTCATTTGATGAATTCTCTTCCGGTTTCTTGCTATCCAGCCAATTTCCTTCGGCAATTAGTTGGAGATTCGTCTCCGGCTATGCTGGTCGAACTGTCTGCCTTCGGTTGGAGAGGAACCCAGACGAGGCTTTGCCGAAGAGCATGATCTCATCTGGAGTGGTAGACAGCTACCCGACTCTGTTTTTACGGGGTCTATTTTTGCCCGCGCCTACGGACCCAGTTTTCCCCGCATTAAAAACGGCCTTGTGCCACATCCTGCCACGCGGGGAGGTGAGGTAAATAACCTTGCTACCCAGTTTGATGTTCAAAAATGTAAATGCAATGACAATTGTTATCTTCTGTCTTCTAAAATCTTGTTCTTTTATTGTCCCCTCTCCTTAATGGTAGTTTTGTTCATATTCCCCCAAGACTCACTAAGCCTTTGCGTTTTATTGGTTTTATTGTCGTCATTATGTCTCTTAATTCCTTGGGGAACATAGGGCCGCAACCAACACCTCTCCAACGGACGCGGTTCCAGGCGATCCTCTTCAGCTCGGCCCATGTTGTACCGGATGCCTTCTCGATGGATTTTCACCAGCACGCGTCATACGTTCCACTTCGGGGGACTCTACCTCGTCCATGTCATTATTTGAAGATATTGTTAAAGTTTCTGTAACAATCTAGTTTTTAAGTGAGTAGCCTACTGCACAAACCCCAACCTGGAGGATCACATTGTGTCTTTCGTCTGGCTCCTATTCCACAGACCTGTTAAGTTTGGTTGGACCTGCTGACCCCCCCCACACACACACACATAGTTCTGGGGGTCGTTGTAGCACGCAAACCATCCTGCTACGTCAAGGCAACACACCTTAAGATCGATTTATTGTCTTGCTTGGGGTGAAATAATTTTTTTTTAAAAAGTTAAGATTGTGAAGACCAGTATCTCCGCTTTCCCTCATTTTTGTTCTTGTGCCAGACTTCTTTTTTTATTAAAATAATAAAAAGATAGAATAGAAGTTTTAGTTTATTTTTTCCCAAGCATACTCAACCTTAAACAAAAGACCTGAAAGGAAATTCCCGTCAATAGTGAAAAGAGCAAAAACAACTTGAGAAATCTAATTTTCTGAATAATATTTAAATAATTTTTTTTAACTTGAGCTGATTTGGGAAGGACAGAAGTGATGGAACTAAGAAAGATTTACCATCAAAGAATACAGTGAATAAGAACTACAAAGACTATATTGAATCCATTGTTAAGTCTGGTGCTGATAAATTCGGTTCATTGTATCGTGGAAGGTCGTTTATTTCTCTCCAGAATCTATCTTACATATCTATAAGTTTACCAGTCGACCATGCTTTGATTATTGTTGCCACATATTGCCCGGTGCTAATGCTGTATATTTAGATATTCTTGATAAAATTGAAACAAGAATCAGCAATATTATAAATGCTGACCTGACATCTCCACTACAGTCACTTTCCCACCGCCGTAATGTAGCTTCTCTGTGCCCTTTCTATAAATACTTTTATGGTAATTGTTCGAATGAACTTTTCGCTGTGGTACCTAGACTTTATGAATTTAAGCGCAGTACTAGATTGGCGGAGAGGTCTCGTCAATTTATAGTTGAATTGGCGAGATGTAACCGTAAGTTCTATGCTAACAGTTTCTTCCATCGCACGTCTTGTTTATGGAACTCTTTTCCGGCTTCATGATTTTCAGTCAACTTTGATTTTCAAAATTTCAAATGCAATGTCAATTGTTATCTACTGTTTTGATTACTGTTCTATACTTCTTTGCTACTTAACTATGTTTCTCTTCTTCTTTTTTTTCTTCTACCACACTCAGTAGCCTCTAGAGGCTTTACTGCATTACATCTGGGGGGTATGATTAAAAAAACTAGCGATAAATAGCGAGAGGCTTTCCGTGTCTGAAAAAAAGATGGTAGGGTGACTTGTATTGAACCCTTTTTTTTATTCAGTTGTAGTTTGCTTTGAGTTTTGCTCATCTATTGTTTACAGAAGTCCAATGCTGACAGAACTCGGTCGTCCAAATTGAAAGGAATCTTCCAGAGAAAAGAAATTCTTAATTGAAACTAGTTAAACCACTACTGTTGACATATGCGAACACTGAAGGTTTCATTTCCACAGAGAGAATATATATCTCTTGCCACGTCCGTTTATGAGGAGCTCTTTTTAAATTCATATAGCATACAGGAGTTTAAAAGTTTAGCGAATCTATTTAAAAGGGTTAAATCGATACAACCATGTAGGCATGTTTAGTAAATTAAAAACAAAATATCGGGTCGGAAAAAACAGCGGATGTTTCATCGCAAAGTATCCACAAAGTTCTCTTTCTTTATAACCATATATATATGGAAGTATTGTTTTTTATCATTATTATTATTATTATTATTATTATTCGGTTGAGATAGCTGAGACATTCTTGAGTCTATCACTCTAACCATGGCGGTCCTGAATCAAGATCGGAAGGCCCTGTGGTATATTGTGTCATTATATGGTTGGTTAATGTGGGTGGTTTCTGGGCGACCAACCAGCCTTGCGCCATGGCTAGGTGTCCAGAGCAGTAGATCACTCATGAGTTCTTGTTTTGTTCGAACAGCAGTGTCCGGCAAAGCGCATTCCGCGTTCACGTAAGATGGTAGAATTATCAAGGATGGGTCCATAAAGCTGTGATTAAGTTGGATGTTGTCTCCAGGAAGATGTTCTCATCTCAGTGTAAGTTTCATCAGGCTTAGATTCAAGTATAGAGAGTCGGGAATTATCTGTACATACCTGGCAAAGGTCATCGGACACTTCAGCCGAAACATTTTACTAAAACTAACAAAAAAAAAAAATATTCGAACTAATAAGTAGTTTTTTTTTTTTCGAGGGGGGTTGTTTTTTGTAATCGAATATTATGACATAAGAGTAATAGTAATTACACTATCTCTTATCCTGTATTCCAAAAAAATATTATTAGTATTGGTTATCGGCCACACAGAGTTTACCGAAGCAAAAAAACAAAAAAGACAGAAGAGTTCTCCTCTCTAAAGGGGCCGAACTCCCATGAGCTCAACCCAAGGGGAAATAACTGTGGTCTCCCTACAGTGTGAATTATTATGCGTCGATGATTTGGCTTTTGATTTAGGATTTATCAGACTGTTTTGGTTTCGATTGTAGGATGAGATCATGGTTTATCTCATTTCTCAACATTTCAGTACAATTTCTATGTGGTTTGGCTTCATTAATTTGTGTCTTACTGTCATGGGTCCTTACCTATAACTACAGAATGAACTCTTCCTAACACTATGTATACGAGAACAAAGAAATAACATAGCAGCTTTATGGCCTTTGACCCGCCGTTTACCCCGAGCCGAATGCTCCTTCTATCGTGAATGTCGTATTGCACTGAAGCGCCTCTTACGGGCGTCGGATGGCCTCTCCAACGTCCAGGCGTTGTCGCGTAGGGCATTATATCAAGTTTTAGTCAGGGGGGCCGTGCATGATGATTTGATTGGCGAGCTCGGTTTGACGAGGCAGCAGGCTCGCTCAATATGGCCTTGGGCGCCCGGGTTGAAATGCCTCAATAACGATGAGGCATCACCACCTGGCTGGTGATACGTAGGGCCTCTGGGTCGCCAAGAGACTCTGCTCAGCTGGCTTGGAGAATTCTCCAAACTGCCGACGTTGTGGGTGGGGAGGTCGAGACCTTGGGTCACGCCTTCTTTCATTGCAGCCAGGTAGTGCCGTTGGTCAAGTTTATTTGAAGGCCTCACGGTCCGCATGCTGCAGGGAAAGTCTTTTTGTCCTTCAGTCCGTTTCCGTTTGTAGCAATGTGGCACCGCCGCTGACGAAGGCTGAACAGTATGTGTTCCACTGCTTTAGGTGTTATGAGAGTCGTGGTTTGGACGACACGTCAGAAGGGATTCTATGGAGGCGAGAAGTTCACCTCTTCCCAACTGATCTTGTACTTTAAGCATCAGCTTAAAGTCAAGATTAGGACGGAAAAGGCGGCGGCTCACTTCATCAGAATTCAGCAAAAGGTGGGTGAATCTTGCGCGCTTGTGTCGTGTGAAAGGAGCTGACTTGGGTGGCACATTGATGCCGGTTAGGCATCAGGATATTGCTCTTCCTGGGTTGAACTTGTGCAACCCATCCTGAAATTGGGGCTAGCTTAGGTTTTCCATTTGATGATTTAGTTTCCTTTTTTCAGTTAACTTAGCTAGGGTATGTATGCTCATTGGCCCCCTTTTATTTCTGTCCCCATTTGTTTTTTCTTTAAGTTTAATTCCCCATCCCCTTCCCTCGTTAGGTGGTCAGTGATGTCAGTTCGCTGGTGGATGCGGGGCGCCTTTCGTTTTCGTGTGAGTGTTTTTCGTATTTGTTGTTGTGTCTGAATGAGTGCATGTCAGTGTGAGTGATTGGGATGAATGAATGGTTTATACTATTATAGTCCCGCATTGATTTCGGCCAGTGAAGTGATGTTTCTGTCACATTTAGGAAATTGTGGGGGTTTTATTACTAATCTTTTTTTTTTAGTTTCTTGTAAATAGTTTTTGTATGCATATTGTAAATACTCATTGGGGTTAATTTTTAGAATTGTTGTTTTATTCCCCTCCCCCCACAGACCACGAATTGTAAATATGGGGACTAGTTAGTATTTTCATAGAGACAAAGAGGTATTATGGTGGTTGTAGTAAGAAAGGTACGAATGAATGTGTTGTTTTGGTGTAAGGAATATTGTTTCGTACGTTTGGGTCAGTGCTTGCGGCTAGCTAAGTTATAGTTAAGACAGAAGAAGACCGTCCTTTCCCCAATCCCCTTTTCGGCCTTGTGCCACATTTCTGTATTATAAACAGAATAAATATCGCTTTATGGCCTTTGATCGTCCGCAGATAAGTGAATAGAAATTACATTTTCTTTCGCTAGGCCGTGTTGACCAGTTTTCACGTGTGTGGATGCCCTGGTGGCCAGGAAGGTAAAGAGGCCGTTCCTAAAAAAAAAAAAACGTAAGCCAAAACTAAAAGGGACAGAAGATTTCTCCTCCCTAAAGGGGCCGAACTCCCATGAGATCAACCCAAGGGAAAACAACTGTGGTCTCCCTACAATATATTATCCACTTCGACCTGAACTTGAACCAGGATCTATGGAGTCGCTTACCGGTTCCCTGTTATCCTCACATACGTGTATGGATCAGGAAGTTCGCAGCCTTACACGTTGTAGAGTTTAACTTTAAATTAGGAATGTTTATTGTATTATGTTCGACCTGTGTGATTAATAGAGAGTGGAAAAGCGTTAGGTTAAGTGCATTGACAAGGAAGGAGATTATGTTGAAAAATAAATTAATCGTTATCTATCTTTTTTATCCTCATAAACCTCCTGTTACACTCATATCACACCTTTTTACCGTCCTGGGGTATGGCGATAAACTACATCCTGGGTATGGCGATAAACTACATCCTGGGTATGGCGATAAACAACATCCTGGGTTATTTAATGCCGACATTTTTATGAATAGATTCGTATGAATAGAATATGTATTCTTTGGTTTAGATTGGTGCTGGTGTTAGGGTACCAGCTATGGGTTAAATAGTTAACCCCCCAAACTTGGGTCAAAGCACTATGAAAGTGTAAAATAGGTTTTCATACCAGCAATACATTTTTGTAAAAATATTACCAGCAATACATTTTTGAAGGAAAAAATAGTAGTAGCAGTAGATTTAAAAAAATATTTGTAGCAATAAAAATCTTGTCAGTATTAAATAACCCATTGAGGTTGATATGCCGTAAAACAAAATAAATCAAACCAATCTAAACCAAAGAATACATATTCTATTCATACGAATCTATTCATAAAAATGTCGGTATTAAATAACCAATTGAGGTTGATATGCCGTAAAACAAAATAAACCAAACCAATCTAAACCAAAGAATACATATTCTTTTCATACGAAACTATTCATAAAAATGTTGTCGGCATTAAATAACCCATTGAAGTTGATATACCGTAAAACAAAGCAAATCAAGCCAAACCAAACCAGGCCATACGCTTTTTTATCATAACCATAACTTTCTATCTTGAGTGATTCTTGAGCCCTTGAGTATAAAAAATAGGTTGTTATTGTGTGATACAAATACTTAATCCATTATCAAGCTAAAGACTTGTTTGTGTGTCTAGGAAGAAATATGTAATGGCGAGTGCATATTTTCCTTTTAAACACGTTTTTCTCGTTACCTTTAACAAATGTAAAAACCTAAAATAGAAAGAAGAAAAAGATTAAAAAGAGCGAGAAATAAAGAGAAAGAGCGATAAATAAAGAGAAAGAGTGAAAAAATGAAATGAAAAAGAAAGAAAAAAAAGCTAATGTCCTTTATCTTGGCGGTCAGACTTAATGATAAATCCTATTGAAAAGCTATAGCATTTCACATCTGTTGTCCACAACAATATGGCGTCTTGTCATCTGAGCTGTACTGAATGCGTTTGGTGTTTTGCTTTTTATTTTTGCTTCTTTTTTTTTCTTTTTTTGTAATCCCCCTCCCACACAAACATTGAAAGAAAGCTCTCATCTCAGATTACGTTTGCTATCTTCTATGTAACAATGATTCGAATGGCGTGGCGGGACGAGATGCTCAAATGTCGGCTGCAATTTACAACACCAGGAGAAAATGCTTTGTCTTGTTGGAAAAATCGAAGTCGGAAAATGCATTAGAGTTATCTAAAGGCTTTATACCTTAAGAATGAAACTGTTAAGTTCACCTTTCCAATTCTTCACCAAAAAGTCACGTAGACGTTTCCTCGGGTTATTAATCAACTGTTTTTCGTTTTGTTTATTTATTTTTTTATTTATTTTTTTTTTACTAAGAGAGCGTGGTGCTGAAAAACTTTCGGTCCGACCAAGAAGCTCTTATTTAGTGCTCTCATCTTTATTGTTGATATCACAACGTTTCGGCCTTCTTCAGGTATATCACTATCTGGGTAACTTTCACTGAATTTCGAACTGAATTTTTAAATTTAATTTACAGCGGTAGATTATTCTCGTTCCAGTGTCCATGTTGCGGGAAATCTCGTCTTTATATGTTTTTTTTTTCTCCGAGACATAGTGGAACATGAATAACACTGGTCAACACGATTTTTGGTGTCAAGAAACAAAACACATCTTTCAGCTAATTTGATGGTGCTGATTCAGCAAATGGCCTTAGTTTTCCATGGTTAGCTACTATTTTTGCTGTACTGAAATTGCACATTTTTGGAAAAAGTTCAATTTACGATCTTGGCTGATCGCAAAATTTAGTTAATAAAGGTCGTAGAAACCCATCAATTTTTAGGTAGGCCTGAGCAATTTATGTCAGCCACCCGAAATAAAATATTTTTAGAAGAAAAAAGTGTTTTCGAGTCAAAAATTTTAAAATAGATATACCGAATTTTTCCAATTTATCGCCAAAATTCAAATTAACTGATAAACTTTATCAGTAATACGCTTTACTAAACCTGATAATTAAGGCGACATTATAAAAAAAATGAAACCTTAAAAACTTCTGTTTTATATTCATAAGTTTATCCCATCACTTTTATTCCTTCACTACGGAAGGAAACCAAACACATTGAGGGCATTTTGTTTTCACAGTTGGAAAGAAACTCCAACTAAAGACATCCCAATTGAATGCACCTATTCCATTGTACATGATACTGTTGGAATATCAAAAGAGACTTAAATAACTTTGAACATGACAGACAATCAAGAAAGAGAAAATTTTTTACCATAGTTCTTATGTTCACAAAGGTTTTATTTCTGCTGTTAGTTTATTAAATGATTTGACAAAAATACTTGTTGGTCTTGGTATATTCAATCGTGTTATTTTTAAAAACTTAGGGTCTGATTGTTATTGCAAAAATAGTATTTCTCAATAAGCCGACTAATATTTGTTGGTTTAAATACGAATTGAGAGGTTTCTACGATTTTATTTTGAAAAATATTGCCATCGGTCAATATCATATATACAGAAGACAAATAAAAAAAAAATGATTTTTTTTCAAAAACAATAGCTAATCAAGAAAAAGTAAGGTCATTCTCAGATTCAGCGCGCACAAATTCAGTAAAAAAGATTTTGGTGTCGCAATACAATTTCAAACATTTTTGTTGTTGACCAGTATAATCTATAAAACAGACGTGTATATGCTGTGTTGGATTTAAAAGATGTTTCTGGGCTATCTACTTTGTTTATCAAATAAAGGATTCAGTTTGAAATTCCCTGGAAGTTACTGGGATTTTCTTTTTTGTTTTTGTTTTTTTTTTTTAATAATTTCACCCCAAACAATACAATGAAGCCACTGTCTTAGTTACTGAGAGGTTACAAGGGGTTAGAGAACATGAGAAAAAAGACTACTATTAAGGAGAGAGGACAATAAAAGAACAAAAATTAAGAAGACAGACGATAATGATTAACACTGTATTTAAATTTTTGAAGATCAAACTTAACTGGGAAGCAAGACACCGCAAGAGAGTTCCATAAGCGAGAAGTGCGATAAAAGAAACTGTTAGCATAGAACTTGCGGCTACATCTAGCCATTTCAACTGTAAAATGATGAGACCTAGCCGCCAATCTAGTAGCATGTTTAAATTAACAAAGTCAAGGTACCATAGAGGAAAGCTCAGCAGAATAATTACCATGAAAGTTTTTTTTTATAGAAAAAAAAAACATCGGTAAGCTACATTACGGCGGTGGGAAAAGCGACTGAAGCCGAGATGTCAGGTTAGGACCAATAACATTGCAGGTTTGTCTTTGTATTTTATCAAGAATTTCTAAATATATAGCAGGAACACCAGATCAGGTGTTGCAGTAATATTCATTGCCCGGACGAATGATTATGGCGGGTAATATGTGAGCAGTAATTAAATTTTAAAAGAACAGGAAAACCAAATATTCCAATATATGTACAAGGGAACGGAAACAATCTGTCCCTAGTAAATTAAATAAATGGTTCAGTTTGAAATTTTCTGAAGGTATACCCAACTCGACAGACAACTGTATAAGGCCAGAGGGCACAATGGCCAAAATGTTGTGAGAATAACGAAAGTAGTTGAGGACATTAGTCTAATTGTACATAATTATAATCTTGAAATTCTAACTCTAACACTTTATTCAATCTATGGGGATACTCATCATCCTTGAAATTCTAACTCTAAAACTTTATTCAATCTACGGGGGTACTCATCATCCTTGAAATTCTAACTCTAACACTTTATTCAATCTACGGGGATACTCATCATCCTTGAAATTCTAACTCTAACACTTTATTCAATCTACGGGGATACTCATCATCCTTGAAATTCTAACTCTAACACTTTATTCAATCTACGGGGGTACTCATCATCCTTGAAATTCTAACTCTAACACTTTATTCAATCTACGGGGATACTCATCATCCTTGAAATTCTAACTCTAACACTTTATTCAATCTACGGGGTACTCATCATCCTTGAAATTCTAACTCTAACACTTTATTCAATCTACGGGGATACTCATCATCCTTGAAATTCTAACTCTAACATTTTATTCAATCTACGGGGATACTCATCATCCTTGAAATTCTAACTCTAACACTTTATTCAATCTACGGGGATACTCATCATCCTTGAAATTCTAACTCTAACACTTTATTCAATCTACGGGGGTACTCATCATCCTTGAAATTCTAACCTTAACACTTTATTCAATCTACGAAGGTACCCATCATCCTTGAAATTCTAACTCTAACACTTTATTCAATCTACGGGGATACTCATCATCCTTGAAATTCTAACTCTAACACTTTATTCAATCTACGGGGATACTCATCATCCTTGAAATTCTAACCTTAACACTTTATTCAATCTACGAAGGTACCCATCATCCTTGAAATTCTAGCCCTAGCACTTTATTTAATCTAAGAGATAGATTGTTTTCGTTCAACTATCTATAGTGACATTTTTATAAACACACGCTTTAATCATTTATTGTCCGAGGCTACTACTACCAAAACTTTGTAATAAAAACGAGGACATTGTGCTGAATGTAAATAATGATAACCACCATTGCAGTAATTCAGAATTTAACTTAGATTAATTCTTTTATTGCTGATGAGCGTTGTGAAAATTTAAAGATATCCATAATGGGTGAATATTTATTGGTCTCTTGGGTTGAAAAGGCTGACAGCTAGCACTGTTATTTAAATACTCTTGTTGAAAACGGATAGGCGCCAAAATACACCACAAGAAGCAACTGGCATGAAAGTGTGTTCCAAAATGGCCACATCAAGCAGATGGCGCCCAAATGTCCCTAAAGAAATATTTGCTCCCAAAATGTTTCTCAACGGACAGAGGGCGCCAAACAAAATTGGCAGCCAAAACGAAAGGCGTCAAATTTTGGGCGCCAAATATTTCTTGTGCACACATTTGGCTGTCAAAATGTCGTATACACTTACTATTTTTAATGATTTTTAATACTTTCACTCGAAGCAAAGCAATACTGCCACCAAGACGCAAGTGCTTATTGAGTGTGTACAGAATATGAGAAAAAGAAAACTTTAACGAAACACTGAAGGAAAATCGAATTCCCTTCATGTTGTGGTGTTCTCACTCTAAAGAGTCTATG
>CAHIKZ030001016.1:1377500-1385000 GCA_903632075.3 Acanthosepion pharaonis
GAATAATAATAATAAAAAACGAAAAGAATATTAATCTACAACCCAGTGTGTCTAATGATTTTAATTTTTTAATTTTTAATTTTTATTTTTTTATTTTCTTATTGTTCAAAAATATATATATATATATATATATATATATATATATATATATATATATATGAGATAACGGTATATATTAACATATATCAAGAACAATATTAGGAAATAATATATGACAGAGTGTAAAAAGATTTGTAAAAAAAACAAAATTATCATTATTATTGGTGGGGGGGGCAGGGGAAGAGCCTCTTTTACAGCCTCCCATCACACACACACGCAGGTGCGAGCGCGCGCACACACGATTGCCCAATATGAGAGGCACTCATTCATGCTTATCAGTCATTCATCAATGTCAAAATAAGCACAAACACGTAATTTCATATCAACCCATCATGCACGCCCCCAAACAAATATATATATATATATATATATATATATATATATATATATATATATATATATATATATATATATGTTTGATTAAAGACGACAGACATGATACTACGATTAAGCTTTTGTTTAATTCTTCTTGTTTTCGAACAAGTGTTTTTTTTAGGGGGGGAGACACGGAGTGTGTAAACTGTCCGAATGATCTATATATCCGAGCGCTTTCTATTCGGCATTATCAAGGTTTAAACAAACACGCAAACTTACCAGACTCCTTCTGAAACATACTAGTAGAAAATACAATCATAATAACCTCATCTACATGTAAAAAAAAGATTAAAAATAATGGAAGCCTTAATAATAAAAAAAGAAAAAGCCAACACTTAATATTATTAACTAAGAACACGGCCACAATGTACTGACGATGTTCGGAAAATAAAATATCCCTATAAGTCTAAAAGATACACACAACCCATACACCCAATTAAAAATCAAAAATAAAATCATCCTTGATAATGGCTAAAATTATAACCAAAAGTGCTCGGAATTATAAAACATTTAAACAGATTCTACACAAAAAGATTCGAACACAAGAAAAATTACATAATTACTTAATTGTAGTGTAGTACCTTGTTTGTCGTTTTTAATGAAACATGTATAAATGAATCATTGCTACCTAAACACACATGATATATATATATATATATATATGTGTGTGTGTATTCGAACTAGCCCGTGATATTTGAAAAAAAACTTACATGACTCGGAATTATAGAACATTTGGACAGTTTCTACACACTCTGTGTCCAAAAAAAAGAAAGCTCTTGTTCGAACACAAGAATAATTAAAATAAAAAGCTTAAACGTAGTGACTTATCTGTCGTCTTTAATGAAACATGTATAAATGAAGGATTGCTATCTAAATACACAATACACACACACACACACACACACACACACACACACACACACACACATATATATATATATATATATATATATATATATATATATAGCTAATATTAGTGGTAAATATACACATACATATGCAAAATATATATGCATAGATACATACACAGGTAGAAACTCAATGTCCAGGACAGAAAGGATATAATAAAAAAGGCTTAAACTCTGATATGGAATAAATTATAACCATAGGTATTAGTGTGTAAGCCTTTTTATATATATATATATATATATATATATATATATATATATATATATATATATATATATATATATAATGAGAAACAGACCACTTTAAAGGTACCATTACAATAATTTATTTCACCAAAACCTTTTTAAAGGATTTTGGATCATCAGGTAACACTTCCAACAATGAAATCAGAGAAAAAATAAGCAAGTTCTTCATAACTTATATATATATATATATATATATATATATATATATATATATATATATACGGTATATGAGTCTAATTCGTTACTCTTAGTCAATCAGTTGGTATGGCGTTTGCTTTCTATCGTATCATTTTTTTTTTTTTTTTTTTTTTACGTGGTTTTGGTTGTTTTTGGTTTAAGCTATATATTCTGTTCCATTTTACCTCTTTCGTGACGAGCCGTTTTGAAACCTAGGTAGGGTTCTTTAGGTTTATATTAGGTTTGATCTACTTCGTGTATTGAGCATTTTGAATTCTTTTACTCGTTTTTTGAGTTTGCGTTTTTTTCTTTTGAACTCGAGCTTTTGGACGATTTTTTTCGCCTCAATTTCATGTTCTTAGTTCTTTCTTTCTTTTATACCTCATTTTCCTTGGGTACTGGTTTGTTAAACTACAAGCCAAAATACCTAAAGTTTTTCCAAGCGAGTACTACTATATATATATATATATATATATATATATATATATATATATATATATATATATATATATATATATATATATATATATATATATATATATATATATATGTGTGTGTGTGTGTGTGTAAAAGAGAAATTAAAGACGACTGATAAAGTCCTGCGATTAAGGTTTTTTATTCATTGTGCTAAGAATGTGAGCGTTCCCGATATATAAATCTACACAACCAGTTAAAATGAAAATAAAAACATCCTTGATAATACCGAATGCAATAAACGAAAGCGCTCGGATCTGTAGATCATTTTCACAGTTTCTACACACTCTGTGTCCAAAAAAGGAAACACTTGTTCGAACGCAATAACATTTAATAAAAGGATTAATCGCTGTACTTTTTCAGTCGCTTTTAATGAAACTTGTATAAAAGAGGGATTCCTACCCAAATAGTCAATTATATATATATATATATATATATATATATATAGAGAGAGAGAGAGAGAGAGAGAGAGAGAAAGAGAGAGAGAGAGAAAAGAGAGAGAGAGAGGACAGGTTGTTTCACGCTAGACTCAATCGTCATGCCTGACGATTGCATCTAGCATGAAACAGCCAGTCGCCTCTAAGTGTTGACTTCAATGTTCACTTTTATATTTACACACGCTCTATCTCTGATATTGAGCAATTTATCCCATAAATATAGCACACCTTAAGAGTATATTTTTTCATATATATATATATATGTGTGTGTGTGTGTGTAAAGCCTTTATTTATATATGTGTTTATATATATATATATATATATATATATATATACATACATACATATATATGCATATATACATATGCATATATTGAATTGATATAGTGTGAACATACTAATAACCACGGCTTTTCCGTTTTTTAATCATTTCACTCCAAGCAAGGCAATAAATCCGCTAAGATGCACACAATTGCAGTCGTGTTTCGGTGCGTATCAATATATCTCGTCAGGCGATTGCAAATTACAGGCGAGTGAATGATTTATTTAGATTTAAAAGCAAAATACAACCTCTTTTTATGAAAAAAAATAAAGGGGGTCATAAGATTTGTGGGCCTTAATCTGATCAGCCAATCAAATATGACCTATGTTAAATTTAAACTAAGTGAATAAGCAAAAATTATAAATTATTTTTTATAAATGGGTCATGGCCCGTAGATTGGCAGCTAACGGCAGCCAGACATAAACAAAAGAGGTTATATATGGTTACATAAAATATACAAACCAGGCATGCAGTTTCCTAAGAAATAATAATGAAGTAAAGTGATAATTTAACAAAATGCTAACCAACTTACATGCTTCGTGAATTTCCAATATATTTTTTTTAATTGATAAATAAATAGCTTCTTTAAGAAACTAATAAATAATTTAAATGTATAAAATTATTTGATAAATTAATATATAACTGTTGAATAAAGGTTCTTCATAGAACATGTTAACACTAATCAATCAATGTAACATGTCAAAAATACCAACCAAACAACAATATAGCCGTATAAGGTGTTACCAATACTACCAGGGGATTAATACAAAATTATATTAAATCCAAATTAATCTTACAAATAGAAAGATAGGTCATATAAGGTGCAACGCAGTACAACTAAAAATAAAAGGAAAAGCATAATCAAATTCCAAAGTGTAACTAAAGTGTAAGCTGAAAGGTAAACTATGTTTACAATTTACTGCTAATTCACTTCTTTGATTTAATAAGGAATTTTTATTAAATCTAATAATTTTCAATTTTTCATGTAATCACAGAAAACATGGTTCATATAAAGATCTACATGTCCTTGGCATTTTTTTTAATTTTTCATTTTACCTTAGGAGTCTTATTATCTTTTAAACTCCAAAAATATTTAGAAATTGATGTTTTATTTCAGTAAGTATTATTGGTGAAGGACAAGATATGTTGATTCCACCAAGTCCTGAAAGAATTCTTAGTGCTACAAGTATAGAATTTTTTAACCGTCGGATTCTCTATTGTAGAGATAATACGAAGATAAACAAGAGATTTAGTTAAACATTTGTTTGGCAATGGACATTAGTCAGAAATCCTACAATTACATTGAATAGTATCATTAATAATATTTATCTTGGAACATGCATCATAATCCAGATTATAAAATTGGTTTAAAATTGTATTATTGTGTAACTTTTATAATCTTCTCAAGATTATTGGGTCAGCTATAACTAAATTTTAATTGTGTTTCTGTTAAATATTTTACTAAGAGGGTTACTTTTAGGAAAATGTTTATCAATCAAATAGAGGTACTTATGGCCTAACTTAGTACTTACTAATTGATTAAATAGGGGGGTACCAAACGATCTTCCTATTTCTATTTCTTTTTTTTTATTGGACCACTATCATCGTATTTTTAAATTTGATTTCAGCGTACTTATAACCACAATAGGTAACAATGAGTAGTTGCTAATCCTACGTTTTACAGACAAAGGTATATTATTTACATCATTCGGACTATTGTCCTCATCTTTGTCGCCATATTTATTACAACGTTTCGGCCGTTGTACGCTCCGGCCTTCTTCAGGTGCTTGGAGTGTCGAACTGAACTCTTAATTTCGCTCACTGTTCTAGTTTCACGTGCCATGTTACATGGATGTCAATTATCAGTTATCTGTTAATTCCCCATCTGCAAGTTCTCCATTGCCTTAACCGGGTATTGAACTCACACTGTTTGGGTTCTGTTACTCGATCTAACTAACGGCTTTATCCACTGTACCATGTGCCCTTGAAATGTTGTAATAAATATGGTGACAAAGATGAGGACAATAGTCCGAATAATGGAAATAGGGTACATAATACCTCATCTCAGAAATATAGACAGATACTGAAAGGCCTAAACGTTGTAATAAATATGACCACAAAGATGAGGACAATAGAATAATGTAAATAGTGTACATAATACCTCATCTCAGAAATATAGACAGAGACGAAGGTATATGTTGGATTACAGATGGAGGGTGATTAGAATTTGGGTGAATATAAATTGGGTTGCCATTATTTTTTTCCTATGATCTTGTTAATGATATATTTCAACCTTATATGAAAAATAGTGCCAATCTACGGGTCATGACTCATTTATAAAAAAATAATTTTTAATTTTTGCTTCTTCGCTTAGTTTAAATTTCACGTAGGTCATATTTGATTGGTTGATCAGAGTAAAGACCACAAACCTTATACCCTCCTTTTTACTTTTTTTCTTAAAAAGGGGTTGTATTTTGTTTCTAAATCTAAATAATTCATTCACTCACCAGTAATTTACAATCGCCTGATGAGATAAATTTATACACATCGAAACAGGACTGGAATTGTGTAGCGATTTTGACATGTTTCCGGTGTAATATCCTAAAATAAATAATATTGCTCTACTTTATATTGAGCGCTCTTTTAAGTTAAATGTTACGAACGTTGGAATTGTACTCTATTCGGTCTCATCGTACCTTATATATATATATAATTATTTATATATAATTATATATATATATATATATATATATATATATATATATATAATTATTTATTCGAAAATTGTAGCATAAATATGTTATAACATCACTACAAAAATAGTCATTTTGTTTCAACACCTCTGGTGTCTTATGAAGTGATGATGTTGAATATTGAATAAAGGGTTTTAAAGGTTCAAATCAATCAAACCCCTCGTTAATGGAAACGCTGTTACATAAGCTGGAATGACCAATCAAAATACAAGTAGAGGAGAATTCAAAAAACTTGACAACGAACTAAGGTTATAATAACTATTTAATGCCTTAATGTTGGGGTTAGAGACTAAAACAGAATTTATTCTAACTAGTAAGTATTAAATTATATATATATATATATATATATATATATATATATATATATATATGTGTGTGTGTGTGTGTGCGTGTGTGTGTGTGTGCATGTGTTTGTGTGTGTGGAAGTTTCGTTGAAAATGACTGACAAGGAGCTGTGGTTGAGTTTTTTTAATACAATTTCTCATTTGTTAGTACAATTTCCCGCTTTTCAGGATATGAATTATATAAAAATTGGCCTAATGTTTTACAAGGTCATTATCAAGGTTGAAATTTATTTTACTTTTGACTGGATATATGGATTGTTTTATGCATTTATCTAGAGTTATAGGAATGTTTTTCCCAAATATGGTCCTTTTATACATTGTTATATATATATATATATATATATATATATATATATATATATATATATATATATATGTGTGTGTGTGTGTGTGTGTGTGCGTGCGTGCGTGTGCGTGTGTGCACATTTGGGCAGCAATCCATATTTTACACAAGTTCCGTTCAAGACGACTGATTAAATTTTTTATTATTTTTTTCATTTATTTTTTTTCCGGTGTTGGTACAGATTTTTTCTTTTCCGTTGCACAAAGTGTAAACTGCTTTAACGAAACTTATATATATATATATATATATATATATATATATATATATATATATATATATATATATATATGAACATTTCTCAGAGTTAACCTGTAAAAAATGCAATATTTATAAATATAAATGACAATAGGAAACGCGTCCTTAATAGCTACATTTTATATATATATATATATATATATATATATATATATATATATATTTATAGAGTTAAATTTCCAGATCAATTCGACATGGCAGGAAAACAAAATCTCTTAGTATAAAGGAAATTTACATTAACCAGAAAGAGGTTTACGCAGAAGCGTCTCTCTTTTTTAAATTTGGATTTTGTAATATAACTATAACAACAACAAAAAAAAGTTCGATTTCATTTTTGGCATGAAAAAGTCGTAAGACAAAATGCGTCGGCAAAAATTAAGATTTTTTTTTAATTGTCATCTTATACCATATATATATAAATATATATATATGTGTGTGTGTATGTGTGTGTGTATGAGTATATTACTATCGATATACTGATATATATATTTATATATATTCTGTTGAGACTCTCTCTCTCTCTCTCTCTCTCTCTATCTATCTATCTATCTATCTATATATATATATATATATATATATATATATAGTTGGATTGATGTGAGTTTGTGACCCTGGTTTTCACGCTTTCTGACGATCTCAAATAGCGTGAAAGCCATTGTCACAAAACACATCACTCCAACTAAATATGTAAGCTCCATCTCTGATATTGAGCGATTTCCACTATTGCGCATATATAATATATAAATAATATATATAATAAATTGCAT
>CAHIKZ030001016.1:1390000-1392500 GCA_903632075.3 Acanthosepion pharaonis
TTTGCGATTGTCAGACTTTGTCTGACGATCGCAAAAGCGTGAAAACCCAGGGTCACAAACTCACATCAATCCAACTAAATATATATATATATATATATATATATATATATATATATATATATATTATAGATTGCAGCTTATATTTTATATCATAAAGAAACAATTTATCCAAAGAATTAAGTAGCGATATCAATACGATTAATGGCGAAATATCATGGCGTTTGTCTTCCATTTGACAACAACTCGAATGTAAGGATTTTATTATTCAAGGAAATGATAGTTAATGTCTCTTCAAGTCTTGTTAACGAAGTGGTTTTGCCATTAATCACCATTAATCTAAAAAATGTGATACATGAGGACATCAATAATTCTAGTTGTAGTTTGAGTTCTAGAATTGATTAGAAAAGATTCCGATAGATTTACTGAATGGATTTCTGGCAATACCGTACCTTAAAGAAATACAAAAAAAAATATTCTCAACAATACTGTTCACATCTTACGAAGAGAATTATCAATGGAAAATGTGTGTACTTTTAATTTGTTTTATTTGTTTCTATTCATCTTTTTTTTTTTTACAAAAATGATCAGTGAAAATGTCATGATGACATTTCTGACTTCTGGTTGGAAAAAGAAAATGAATCTCACGAGTAAGCTTTATCTATGTAAAATATGTATGAGTTTTTTTTTTAATTTGTCAGAGGAAAATGGTCATAATGATATTTCTAACCTTAGATCTCTAGTTGGGACCCAGAAAGAAATGAGAAGAAACCAGAAATCAAAGGAAATGCAATAAAGATAATAATAATGATGATGATGTTGATAATTTTGAAATAAAAATCTAAAAGTGTGAAGACATCAGTGATTTTAGTTGTTGTTGTGTCCTTTAATTTGTTTAGAAAAGGTCCTGGGAGAATAAGTACACTGCTATCTCATGAGGAAATACAAAAAAATTGTTTTCACCGATACAGCTTACACCTTACAAATGGCCTTACTAATGTAAAATGTGTGTTCCATTATGTTGTTTTATTTATTTTTTACAAATGCGTACAACAAAAATCAAAGGAAATAATAATAATAATAATAATAACAACAACAATTGTTCTCATAAATACAGTCCATAACTTACAAGGGGATTTTTCTATGTAAAATATGTACGTCTGTTTTTTCTTTTCTTTTCTTTTATCTTTTTTTTTTTTTCAATTGGTCAGTGGAAAATGTCATGACGCCATTTCTGACCTTAGGCCTCTGGGCGGGATCTGGAAAAAAATGTGTACACAACAGGAATCAAAGGAAATCTAATAATAATAATAATAATAATAATAATAATAATAATAAATAAATAAGTTCACTTATCTTGGATCTACTTTGAGTTTCTCGGAATTAACATTCACTCTTCGTTTACCTAGATTGTAAAATTGGATTTATTTTCAAAAATCATATAATTCTTAAAAAATAGTTTAGAAACATTGTAAGGGAAATATGATTTCTGAAAAATGAATTCAATCCTAAAAACAAGTGCCCTGAAGAATAGATGCAATTTCTTCGAAATTCATAGCATAGGTGAGATAAATGAAGATTTAATTGTATTTCTTACAATACACACAGATAGATAGATAGATAGATAGATAGATAATAAAAACACTGAGATAGATAGATAGATTTGAACAGACTGAGATAGACATTAATCAAACTGAAATAGATAGATAGATAGATAGATAGATAGATAGATAGATAGATAGATTTGAACAGACTGAGATAGACAATAATCTGACTGAAATAGATAGATAGATAGATAGATAGATAGATAGATAGATAGATAGATAAACAGAGATAGACAGATATGAATAACCTGAGATTTCAGTATATGCTAACGATTCTCTACCGACTGCTGAATGCGACAGTTTAACGGCTGTTAATTCCCTAATCCACGTGGCATGTACAGATAATCAAAACAGCCGGCGCCTATATGTGTGCGTCTCTCTCTCTCTCTCTCTCTCTGTCTCTGTCTCTGTCTCTCTCTCTGTCTCTCTCTCTCTCTCTCACTCTCTGCATCTCTCTCCCTATGTGTTCGTATGTGTTATATTTGCAGCTAATTCTATCCCAGGTTATAATCGAAGGCAACCGAATCGAATTGCATAATATCGATTTGTCTTCAGCTCTCCGATGAAAACACGAAATATTTGAAGTGTGACAATCCCAGTCGTTAAATGCATCAGACCAAAATATTTGTAAATTTTGCCGCAAGAACATTTGCCGCCACTTACCGATCACATATAGAAACAAAACAACTAATAATGATCATGTAGCTTTACAAATGAATATATATATATATATATATATATATATATATATATATATACACATATATATACATAATATATATATATATATATACATATTATGCATACATATATATATACATATTATACATACATACATGTATATATATGTATAATATACATACATATCTCTCTCTCTCTATATATATATATATGTATAT
>CAHIKZ030001016.1:1397500-1415000 GCA_903632075.3 Acanthosepion pharaonis
GAAACCAATATTTTAAAAATAATAATTTAAACAAAACCAACCCTGTATTGTTAGCCTTTTACGATATATATATATATATATATATATATATATATATATATATATATATATATATATATATATATATATAAAAGGAAATATGTTTGTAGTGGTTCCAACGAGAGAAAAGTATGTATATTAAAAAGAAGGGGGTGCCGCAAACATTTTTTTGGTTGTAATGTGCACATTACAACCAAAAAACGTGGCACCCCCTTTTAATATATATATATATATATATATATATATATATGACTCAGATTGTTTAGCATTTGGTTAATGGACAACGAATTTGCACCAGATTTGAATAAAAAAATGTAATTGGTGTTTAAATGAAGTGACAGAGTGTAAAATAAAAAGCAGAATGCATACATGTAGTTTCTTTTGATCTGTCTATTTCGGTTTAGTCATTATCTATCTAGCTATCTGTCTTTCTATCTAACTATCTGAGTCTGTTCATTATTTCAGATAGAGATTTTATAGTTTGTAGTTATTGTAGTCGCTTTATATAATTGCTTTTTCAAACCACCATTTGCAGCTAGGCAAACATATATATATATATATATATATATATATATGTGTGGGCATCTCGAAACAGTGTAATTTTTAGCGAGATACGCTCGCTAAAAAAATTACAACTGGGTAGTGAGTTCGATCCTCACTGGGTGCCCCCTACTTTCGGCCATCTAAGCTACGCTTGAAAAATCAATATATATATGTACGTTCCTTTTTGAGCATATATATATATATATATATATGAGGAATGTTGATATATATATATATTGAGTATATATATAAGGATGTTTTATATACATATATATAGGTGCGTTCCTTTTCGAATATATATTTATATATATAAATATATATATATATATATGAACATTCCTTCCTGAGTATATATATATATTGCTTTCTGAGTATATATATATATATATATATATTCCTTTCTGAGTATATATATATATATATATTTATAAATTCCTTTCTGAGAATATACATATATATATATATATATATATATATATATATATATATCCTTTCCGAGAATAATATATATACATATATATATATATATATATATATATATATATATATATATATATATATATATATATATATATTCTCAGTAAGGAATTTAAATATATATATATATATATATATATATATATATATATTCCTTTCTCAGAAATATATATATATATATATATATATATATACAATTATACACACGCGCATATATATATATATATTGAGAAAGATATGAATAGATTAACTATTTGGTTAACCGTTAGCTTTTTACGTATTAAAATAAAAGCAGAAAGACAGATGTAATCTTCATCATACAGACGTGTATATATATATATATATATATATATATATATATAAATACGCACACACACAGACGTATATATATATATATATATATATATATATATATATATATATATATATATATATATATATATATATATATAATGTAGACGGACTTGATTATAATGAGATGTATATAATGTCTGTTGCAGTAGCAGCCGTCAAAATGTAGTTGTTGGTTGACGGTGGAAGATGGCGTTTTGCAGCCGTTGCTCAGACGAAACATAGAATCGATATCAAACCCTGAAAATTCTTCGATAAATGCTTGCTTTCACTTATTTAAGGTTTTAAGAATCCTCATAATTCCACCAACAGGTGCAATAGTACCATAGTCTATTCCTATTATATTCTTATTTGTGACCATATTGCGATGAATTCTCCTAACAGTTTGGTATCATCAAGGAGAAATAAATGATAAATTAATTCCCACGCGTCTGTTTCTTTACTATGTGTTTCGATCAATCAATTAAATATGAAAGGGGTACATAATTAAAATAATTAAATAGCGGTTTTAATTATTTACCTAATGAATAAATGATGATTTTAGTGATATTAGCATTCTACTGCGTTTTTACGATCTTTGAGTTATATCAGGATAAAATGGACAGAAGAAATGACGATGTCTCATGTCTGAACAAGGTATTAATTTTAGACTTAATTTGTTTTAATGATAATTTGGTCCAATTCGATTATTAATCAGAGCTTGTCGCCCATGCGACTGCTTTGCCGAAATCGGTACTTAAGAAAGATTCTTTTTGTGCGTTTTATCAATAAGATTCGTTTAATATTCGCTGCTCACTCTGTCTCTCTGTCTATTTTTCTTTCTTTATACCCCTCTCTCTCTCTCTTTTTCGTTTCACGCTGTCTCTTACGACATCTATTATCGCTGACTTTCTCATCTGTTATCTGTCTCTCGCTTAATATTCACCATCTCTCTATCCTCCATATATATATATATATATATATATATATATATATATATATATATATATATACTCTCGTTTGTTTTTGCTTTTGGCGATTGCATAGTATAGTAGGGTCAGTTAGGCACCGTCTGTGAGAAAAAGAGCAACATGACGCAATTCACTTGAAATTTGGGAACGGCATGATGTACTGCTTGGCATTCGCGCCAGAAGCTTCAATACGAACATTTCAAAATGGGTGTCAATCTGAAGACAGTGCAGAGCATTCGGAGAGAGTTGGATGAGTTTAATTGTGATTACGAAGGTACGGCAGCTCGGAAATCTCACTTTGATCGTTCTGATAAGAAAAGGACTCCCGAATTTGTTGTTGAGTGCATCAGACTCAACATGGAGGCCTACGGCCATTACCTTGAGGAGGTAGTGCTGCCCTCGGTTCAAACTACGGTCCTTAGGTCCTATAAGAGAATTGTCTTTTACTGGTACTTTTCTCAGTATATGGGATGTTCCTAGTAGGGTGATTTTCTGGTCAACTTGTATGTTGATGTTACCTGGGACTCTTTTAATAAACTTGTTCATTCCTTTTCTCCCGAGGCCCAGTGCTCCGATTACCATTGGTACAATCTCAGTCTTCATTGCCCACAGCCTGTTTAATCTCCATCTCCAGGTCCTTGTATTTGAACAATCTTTCTATTATTATTATTATTATTATTATTATTATTATTATTATTTGTGTATGTTATGTTTCCTGCTTTGTATTCTGCAGAGCCATATCCAAACTACGGCCCTTAGACCCTTTAGTGGAATTGTCATGAGATTGTTATGAGATGTTCCCAGTAGGGCGATCTTTTGATCAACTTGTATGCTGATGTTACCTGGGACTCTTTTAGTAAACTTACCCATTCCTTTTCTCACGACTATAGTCCTTAGGCCCTATTATTATTATTATTATTATTATTATTATTATTATTATTATTATTATTATTACATAGCAGAATACTGTATATATAACATTTATGTTGGGTAATTGAATGAAAAAACAACAAAAGTGTGATTATTTTTAAACCGAAAAAACACAAGCGGTCTGAAGCCGAATGAAGTCTGTTCGATTCGGCATGTTGTCACATCGGTCGCCATAAATAAAAAATAAAAAATAAAAAAACTTAAATTTAATGTTAAGCGTCCTAGGCATCTACAACACTTCTCTCAATGTATAACTATGATCAAGATTTGTTGTATTTCGTTCCCTTTCGCAACATAAACACGCTTTTCTCAATAAAAACGTTATTTTGTCTGAAGAAGTCATTTCGATGGACAAAACTCGTAACATAGTATTTTCCCCCATTTTTGACATTCAATCACCCACTATATCGGAATCCGAACTATCGGTTACTCAACTGGAAACTCATAGCCACCGGATTACCGAACAATTATATTACGGATGTCATAATGAAAAACTACCAAAACATAATTACTTGGATTAGAACAAAACTTATATCCAGATTCTAATTCTAGAAACAATGGAAGAAAATCCAATGAGGCCAACACTCCCCACCCCTGCAAATAATATGAAAGCTCTGAAAGAAATATAAAATAACAAAAACATTGATAACTCTCGTTCCGAAAAACGAAATGGAAATATAATTATGGAAAAATATATTTATCAACAAAAAAAATGAAAATCCTTTTTGATAATATTTATTAAAAAATAAATGGCCACAATGTCATAAAAGACACACAAATTTAATAACGGAATAAAGAAATTATTAAAAATAATGAAAACATTTCTTGGTTAGAACTCATTGACTATCGCCCGAAAACACCAACACTCTACACATTATCAACACCCATGATAGTTTTTCATTATGAAATCCTATAATAGTTTTTCATTATGAAATACTCTACAAATTATCAATACCTATACTCTAGACATTATCAACACCCATACTCTACACATTATCAACACCCACACTCTACAAATTATCATCACCCACACACTACACATTATCAACACCCACACCCTACACATTAACAACACCCATACTCTAGACATTATCAATACCCATACTCTACACATTATCAACACCCACACCCTACACATTATCAACACACATATTCTAGACATTATCAACACCCATACTCTACACATTATCAATACCTATACTCTACACATTATCAATACCTATACTCTGCACATTATCAACATCCATACTCTACACATTATCAACACCCACACTCTACACAATATCAACACACATACTCTAGACATTATCAATACCTATACTCTACACATTATCAACACCCACACTCTACATATTATCAACATCCATACTCTACACATTATCAACAGCCATACTCTACACATTATCAATACCTATACTCTACACATTATCAACACCCACACACTACACATTATCAGCACCTACACTCTACACATTATCAACACCCATACTCTACACATTGTCAACAATATATAAACTAGATACCCCGATGAGACCCATTGTATCACGAACAGGTAGCACCCCACATAAACTAGCCGGATCTCTAGCGAAAATTTTAACCCCACTTC
This sequence comes from Acanthosepion pharaonis, assembly GCA_903632075.3. Classification (NCBI taxonomy): domain Eukaryota; kingdom Metazoa; phylum Mollusca; class Cephalopoda; order Sepiida; family Sepiidae; genus Acanthosepion; species Acanthosepion pharaonis. Next base: position 1,402,397 of record CAHIKZ030001016.1, read on the forward strand.
ATGATACAATTAGTTCTTTGCATACAAAAAAAACTTTGGGGATGTTTTAAATAAATAAATAAATAAACTAGACATCAAAAAACAAATATCTGCTGAAAGTAGACATAATCTTCATTTTGGAATACAGCTGAGAAATGGAAATTGTGTTCATAATTGATTCTATTAATGGTTCGTTTGTTGTCTTTTAATAATAAGGGCTATTTGCATTCGGAAAGAGAAAGACAACACTGAATTCAAAAATCAGATCCTCCAGTTTGGGGGTTGGGCAGTTCACTAATAACCTGCTGGCTTGTTATAGAAACCGCAAAGATATCTTGTGGCCCTATGTTCCTCAAAGGATTTTAAAAGATATAATATATAGATTTTAAAGGCATTATATATATATATATATATATATATATATATATATATATATATATATATATATATATATATATATATATATAAAACTCAAAACACTAACATTCCTTGGTTAAAATTTATTACATTGGAATCGTAATCACGATCCAAATCATCAGACCTACAAATTCAAAAAGAATTATTTTTCCGATTCCTTTTTGAATTTTTAGGTCTGATGAATTGGATTGTGATTACGATTCCAATGTAATAAATTATAACCAAGGAATATTAGTGTTTAAGTCTTTTATATTATATTCTTACTCTGTTCTGGACATTGAGTTCTACCTGGAGTCTATCCGCTTGGGAATTTATATATATATATCTATATATCTATATAAATATATATAGATATAGATATATAGATATATATATATATATATATATATATGTATATTGACCACTAATATTATCTATTTATTATATATATATATATATATATATATATATATATATATATATATATATATATATATATATATATATATATATATATATATATATATATATATATAAGACAATTTTGATTTAAAGAATGCCACGCTTATTAAAAAGAGAAAGTAACCTACTTAGAAGGAAAATTCTTGGAGCGCCGCTGTCAAATGCTATCAAAATATAAATTTGCAAACCAGATTTTTTTTTCTTCTAAAATCTCCATTCCTGGAAGAATTACTTCTTTCCCAAGCCCCCAAAATATCTATAAAAATATTAAAAACTTTACGAAAAACGGTTAAATTCATAAACTCCTATCATTTCAAATATAAGAGGAAATCCCAAGCTAAAAAAGTTAAATATTAATTACATAAAAAATTCAAAAACATCATTTATTCACTTCCGTTTATTAAACATTAAATGACGTCACTTAACATCCTCCATAATTTAATATATACGAATGTTTAGGGAATGAAAATAATATAAATTCTAACGTTCACAGCATTAATCCAAAAGAAGGGCTTAATACCAAAAGTAGAACAATAATTATTTATTGTAATTTTTACATATGAACAAAAATAACTTGCTCCCTACAAAGATTCTTTTTTCTTATTATTAACCCAAGATTAAAATCTGGGAGAGAGGTTCACTATTTACATTATTCGGACTATTGCCCTCATCTCAGTCGCCATATTTATTCCAATGTTTCGGCCGTTGTACGCTCCGGCCTTCTTCAGGCGATTGCAATGTCGAATTGAACTCTTTATTTCGCTCACTGGGGTAGACTGTTCCAGTTCCATGTGCCATGTCTAATGGATGTCAGTTATCAGTTATCTTCTGTTAATTCACCTCTCCAAGTTTTCCACCGCCTTAACCGGGTATTGGGCCCAAAGACACACAAAATGCGCGCGCATACACACACAAACATATATATATATATATATATTATTTTATATGTGCAGTACTTAGTGGAAAGGCGCTCAATATCAGTGATAGAGCTAATATATTCAGTTGTATGGGCCCCGGGTTTCACGGTTTTGTGATCATCATACAGACTCGTTTATCTTTTTAAATTGGATCTATTTATGCTTGTTTGGCTATGTTTAATGTCGAGAGGGTGAATCTACTTCTGTGTTTGTTTGGAGTGACTCTCTCATACGCACAGACACGCATACATACAGGTGTACTCTTTTTAATTCACACAAACACACTAGTAGTGGAAAGTTTTATCTTGAGTCCTATTTCTTAAAACACTTAATATAGGAAGTTCATTTTGCGATATATATATATATATATATATATATATATATATATAGAGTTCTAGATATTCTAGTTCATAGTTTCTGTTTTGGAAATTTATCGCTCTTTCCATTATTGATGGTAGTTTCCTTCCTAACCTTTTGTTAGAAGTGGTGTGGAATGTGAACATCTTGATTATGTCGTTATTTTCTCTTCAACTTCTATGTGATATCCATTTCAGTTGTTGATGCTATTGAATGTTCTCAGCTGATGTCGTTTCTGTTATTTGGCACGGTTCTTTGTGATTGTGTAGCGCCAGTCCACAATATTCGAAGAAAGATGGTCTTCACCAAGAACCACAAGCTTCACTCGCTCAAAGCCATTTTTAACCAGTGATCCGATAAAGCGGTTGTATATAGCTGAGAGTTTAAATATTTCTGAACGGATCTGACGCCAGGCGTCTATATAAAAGTATATAAAGTAATTAAACCCTAGAACACTAACCATCAATTAAAGTTACACCACTACTAACCATGGGTATATCATACCCGATTATGAAAATATCCAAAAAAATATTAAATATAAATCTTTATTTGAAATATTTTACATGCAGGCACTTCAAACTTTGTTCTTTGAGTTAACATTAATAGGAACTGAAAAACATTATTTAGGTAAGAAAATCAGGTACTGAAAATTGTAATTAAAAATAGGAAAATTTGTGATGGGTACTATATACCCATGGTTAGTGTTCTAGAATTAAATAACCTGAAAAAGCTTGGTAAATTGTAAAAAATGAAATATTTTACATTCAGGCACTTCAAACTTTGTACTTCGAGTTAACATTAATAGCAACTGAAAAACATTATTTAGGTAAGAAAATCAAGTACTGAAAATTGTAATTAAAAATAGGAAAATTTGCGCTGGGTACTATATACCCATGGTAAGTTTTCTAGGTTTAAGAACATGTTTTGGTTTTGTAGCACTTTGCGGTATTGTGTGAAACTATCTCTGGCTAGTTCAGTTTTTTTTTTTCATATACTAAATGTATTATTACGTATCCATACACCGAGGTACTTGAATTGTTTAGTACTTACTAACGACAATATGTACATCAAAATAAAGAAACCACAAACAACATCTCTTTGTTCATATTGCTTTTGTTGTTAAATTCCTTTTTTTTTTCTTTTTATCATTATAAACTTCCAACAGATTTTTTTTTAAATTTTATTTTTATTTTTACTTGCTTGTCTTTTATTTTCCCACACTTCGATTTCATTCATTTGTCCTTTTTTTTCCCTTCCTCGTCACACCCTCTACTTTTTCCCCAATTCGCTTTGTCCGCAGCCTTATCACCTCCGCTACGGAAAAAAAAGAAATATATTCCCTTACCCAGAACTCCTCTGGTCTGCGTCTCCAGCACGTGCAAACTAACAGAGTTCGGACGACGGCGATAGAAAGTCAATGACAAGGCGATGCACGCCTCACCTTTCTAACCCTTTACTCCAGAGAGATGTGGAAAGGAGTCTGGATTGACACAAACGGTTGTGGCAGAGGGATATTTCGAGCTGCAGGGAGCGGGGTTGAAGGTATGTTGATGGGGTTGGTGTGGGTATGTGGATTTTGGGGTTACGTTGTCGGTCGGAAGCGTTGATACTGCGACACAATTGGCTCTGATTTTCTTGGGACTCGTACAGGGCGTGCGTTCAAGGGACCAGACACACACCAGCATTACGTACACACGGTGGATGCATTCAGTTAAACATGCGTAGACACGGAAATACATTCGCCCATACACCCGCATAGAGCATCAAGTCCACACCATTATCTATCTATCTCAGTCTCCTCAATATCTATCTATCTATCTATCTATCTATCTATCTATCTATCTATCTATCTATCTATCTATCTGAGTCTGTTCAATATCTGTCTATCTATCCATCTATCTATCTCTGTCTGCTCAATATCTATCTATCTATCTATCTATCTATCTATCTATCTATCTATCTATCTATCTATCTATCTATCTATCTTCAGTCTGCTCAATATCTATTAATCTATCTATCTATTTATCTATCTGAGTCTGCTCAATATCTATCTATCTATCTATCTATCTCAGTCTGCTCAATATCTATCTATCTATCTATCTATCTATCTATCTATCTATCTATCTCAGTCTGCTCAATATCTATCTATCTATCTATCTATCTATCTATCTATCTATCTCAGTCTGCTTAATATCTATCTATCTATCTCAGTCTGCTCAATATTCATCTATCTATCTATCTATCTATCTGAGTCTGTTCAATATCTGTCTATTCATCCATCTATCTATCTCTGTCTGCTCAATATTTATCTATCTATCTATCTATCTATCTATCTATCTATCTATCTATCTATCTCAGTCTGCTCAATATCTATTAATCTAGCTATCTATTTATCTATCTGAGTCTGCTCAAATATCTATCTATCTATCTATTCATCTATCTATCTATCTATCTATCTATCTATCTCAGTCTGCTCAATATCTATCTATCTATCTATCTATCTATCTATCTATCTATCTCCCTTTTTCTGTTTCCCTTTCTCTCACCTGCCCTTTCTCTTTCTATTCACCGTTCCTTTCACTTTATTTATCTCTTACCCTTTTGCGCTCGTTTTCTATCTTCGCTTTGTTCACATTTCTCTCTCTCCCTCTCCCTCTCCCTCTATCGATTTTTCGCTTTCATCTTCTCTCTCTCTCTCTCTCTCTCTCTCTCTCTCTTTCATTTTCTCTCTCTGTTCATTTAATTTTTCAATCTTCCTTTCCTTTCTTTTTCACTGTCCCTCCCTCCCTCCCTATCTCTCTCACGCCTTCCCTTTCACTTTCAAACTTTCTCCCTTTTTCTCTTTCAATCTATATTTCTCACTCTACCACGCACATACATTTCTCACACACACACACGAAAACAGAGAGAGAGAGGGAGAGAGAGGGTATGTGTGTGTGACAGAGACAGAGAGAGAGAGAGAGAGAGTGAGAAAGAGAAATTAGCCAAAAGATTAAAATAATACACTAATATATTACAAGAATGGCTTATCGAAATCGCTTTTCCAAATCTTGCTCTGTTACTCACTGCTTGCAATTTATCGCTCTACGTCATGCGACCATACATGTCTTCTCCCCCCCCCATCTTAAATGGGCAACTGACAACGATACTTACTAAGAAATCTCCTTTCCTAACTGTTGCTCTACGGCAGGTTTCCTAATCTTAGCTCAGTTTGGCACAACGCCACACAAATTGAGTAACTAATCTGGCGCAAGGAAAGTTGGTTCTCTGTGTCGCGCTAGAAGGTTTTTCCCGCCTGTGTCCATCCTTCAAATCTACAAATCAACCATCCGTCCTTGCTGCCATATATGGTCTGGTGCCCCCACGGTTCATCTCGAGATCCTCGACAAAACCCAGAGACGGATATGCAATGTGATAGGTCCTGATCTGGCATTTCGTCTACAGTCACTTTCTTACAGACATGCTGTGGCTTCCCTCTGTCTTTTCTACAAATATTTCCATGGTAACTGCTCTGACGAAGTTCTTTCACTGGTACCCCAACTGCATGAATTTAAGCGTGCTACCAGGTTGTCATCTCGATCCCACTCTTTCACTCTCGAAACAGTCAAATGTAACCGCCTCTTCTACTCCAACAGCTTCTTATCTCGCACCTCCCATCAGTGGAACTCCCTTCTTATCTCTTGCTTCCCTGATAACTATAATCTTCAGATATTCAAATGTAATGTCAATCGACATCTTCCGATGCCTTTACCTTGATCCCTGTGCTTCTCTTTATCCTTTTCCGCAAACACCCCCCCCCTTTACTCTTGATCTCACTCTCTGTAACCCTCTGCGTGCTAGTGGCTCTCCCGCCTTGCATGGGGTGATTTGCTTAAAAAAATAAGAATTATAATTGTGCAGTTAGCTGATTCTATACAGAAAATATTCATAGAAGGAATGGTTAATGTTACTGCTTTCTTAATATATGATTTATTGATAGATCGATTGATTCGTGGATTGATTGATTGATTTATTGTCTTATTGATTTATCGATTGATTGATTTATTGATTTATTCGATTATTGATTTATTTATTAAATGATTGATATATGGATTTATTAATTGATTTATGGATTTATTTATTGATTGATTGATTTATGGATTTATTGATTGATTTATGGATTTATTTATTGATTGATTGATTGACTGATTGATTAATTGATTGATTCATGGATTAATCGATTGATTCATGGACTGATTGATTTATTGATTGATTTATGGATTTATTTATTGATTGATTGATTCATTGATTAAGTGATTGATTCATGGACTGATTGATTTATTGATTGATTTATGGACTTATTTACTGATTGATTGATTCATGGACTGATTGATTTATTGATTGATTCATTCATTTTCTCCGTGTTATCAACTATTTGCAGAAAAAATTTAGATTGTAAGAAATTTTTGTGAGGTGGGGGGGAAATAATAATGGTTTAGTGACATTTTTTGCTCACATTTTCAATGCGTGTATTCTCAGCATCCTTCTGTAGAACCAGATTTCTGTCCCTTAAAATCTCTTCTTTATCTATAAGGAGATTGTTCAGCATTCACTGCCATGATATTACGTAACAGTTCAGTAATCTTTTCACACGAAATTTTCCCATTTCTTAATACTTTGCTTAGTTTCTGGAAGGCATCTATACATGTTAATTCTCCTAAATTTTTTTCCGCCATCCATTTGCTAAAACCCTCGTTTATGCGCGGTTTACCTCTGCATCTTTACTTTATAATTCTATTTTATCCGTTGGTATATAATCCAGGTATAATCCTGGTTTATATACCAACGGATCTATAACCAGTACTATATATATATATATATATATATATATATATATATATATATATATATATATTATGAACTGGGAAAAGTCCCACAGTTATTTTAAGACATTTTTTTATGTTTATACATACTTTTATACATACAAATATTTAAGTAAATGCTTTATAATAAACAGTATTAAACAACATTTACCGGCTTGAATGTCCGAGAAATTTTCATAGAAAATATTCGTCTTCCGACAGGAATCGAACCTGTATCGCATACGGAACCATTATATAGCCTGACGTGCCTTTAACCGATTGGGCCACAGAGTACCTTGCTAAACGAACGATCTTTTTTTGTGGCCCAATCGGTTAAAGGCACGTCAGGCTATATGACAGTTCCATATAAGATACAGGTTCGATTCCTGTCGGAAGACGAATATTTTCTATGAAAATTTCTCGGACATTCAAGCCGGTAAATGTTGATTAATACTGTTTATTATAAACAGAGCATTTACTTAAATATTTGTATCTATAGAAAGAATGTATAAACATAAAAATACTTAATATATATATATCCGTTATCTCCTGTTAATTGCCCTCTGAAAGTTCTCCACTTAACTGGGTATTGAACTCACACTCTTTGGGTCCTGTCACTGGATCTAACCACCGCCTTTATCCACTGTGCCATGTGTCCTTGAGGACATCTGGGTATGAATTTCTGGGCATTATAAACCTAATGTCTTCAGCAACCATTTTTACCAGAGCTCATATTGCAACTTTGTTGTTATCATTGTTTTTCTCTGGCACTCCTTATTACTGGTTCCCATATTGTATTCATTTCTATGCTTGGTCAGCTCAGGAGATTTTTGTGGCCTAGCATATGTGCTGATTACTTAAGTTTACGAATTTTCCAATGGACCGCAGATCCTTTGTATTTTCTCTGATAACCCCTTCACATAAGACAGGCAGACTGTTTTCTGAGTGTTGTTGTCCTCCTCTTGTACCCGCCTATCCCAGTTTTTGGGGGATGCTGCCATGTACCCAGGGTAGTTGTTACGTTATAGGGTACTACTTATACTGACCAATTCTTTATCTAACGTCTCTGGGTCGCCACTTATGACTTTTGCCTGGTGTTGTAAGCAACGGACGATCCCTTTCTTTACGCTGTGTGGATGGCGGGGGTTGGAATTGAGGTACTGTCAGGTGAATGTCGGTTTACGGTATACGGATGTCTTAAACCCATGCTCTGTTCGAGATATTAGAACATCCAGGAATTGGAGTGTGTTGTTACTCACTTTCTCCATTGTGAACTGTATCGAAGGAATTATTCAGTTCACATGGTCCAGTAGAACCTGAACATCTTCCTGGTGTAGCCAGAGTATGAAGGTGTCATCTACGTACCTTAACCATATAGTTGGCTTTAGAGATATAGATTCTAATGTCATTTCCTCAAAGTATTCCATATATTCGCCATTGCTTGTGATAATGGCGAGCCCATTGCTAAGCCCTCATCCTGTCGATATATGTGTGATCCCATGCTGAAGTGTGTTGTTTGTGTACAGAAAGTCAACATCTCCATCAGATTATCTATTGGAATGCTGGTCCGCTCCTCTAGGGAAGACTCAGAGGTCAATCTGTCTCTGACTACTGAGAGTGCCTCCTCCGTGGGTACCTTGGTGAACAAACTCACCACGTCCAAGCTCACCATCTGGTTGGATAGGATGGAAGCATCTTTGATTATTTCCACGAAGTGGGAGGAGTTTCGGACATATGAAGGAGACTTTCCGATCAATGGGTCAATTATATCTACAAGGAAGCGACTCAGAGGGTGGCACACAGAGCCTTGGCAACTAACAATCGGCCTGAGCGGAATACCGTCTTTGTGAATCTTAGGGAGACCGTATATGTGAGGTAGCTTGGTGTAACGCTGCGATAACTGCCTATACGTCTTAGGTGCAAAGTGATCCTTGTTCTTGATTAGGATCTGCGACAGTTTGCGTTCTGTTTTCATAGTAGGATCCTTTTTCACTTTGCTATAGCTACCATTGCTAATGAGGTCTTCCAGTTTTCTTGTATAATCTGATTTGTCCATCATTACAGTCGCATTACCTTTGTCAGCCGGTAGTATGATGATGTTTTCGTTCCTCTGTAGGGATCCAATCGCCAGCCTCTCCAGTTTTGTTATGTTAGACCTGGACGGCTTGGCTCTCTCCAAGGTCTGTCTCACTTTCCATCTCAGTTCATCTGGGGGATGTTCAAGGCCACCTCCTCGACTCTGGTAATGATGTCCAAGTATGGCACTCGCCTGATGGTTGTGGCGAAGTTGAGACCCTTATTCAATACTGACTCCTCAGCGGCACTCGGCTGATATTGGCTGATGTTGACTACTGCTTTCACTGGTGGGTGATGGACCTTGTGCGTCACCTTCTGGTCTTTCAACTTATTTAATTTTTGTACTTGGCGAGCCTTGACTACATCAAATTCATGTCTGAAGGATTTATCCAGGTCATTTTGGATCCTTCTCTAGTCTTCTTCATTAGTAATTCTGTTAAAGAAATCCTCGAGCGTCTGGGATATATGAGCCTGTAGTCGATGTTTTATCCAACGATTGTACTGGATTCTCTCTCGGACAAGGGCGTGTCCTGCTTTCTCCGCGACCCGACGAGCTCTCCTTGAATTGACGGGAAGTCTTGGTGCCAAGCCTGAAGGGATGAGTTGTAGATCTCTTCATCGGTGTAGGAATGTCAGATGGTTCGATATTCGTGCCAGTTTCTGGTAGGATTTTTCAATTTGTCTCCATATTTTTGGTATATCGGGTCTGTACCGATCCTTCAGAGTCTGTCTATATTTCTGATATATATATATATATATATATATATATATATATATATATATATATATATATATATATGTGTGTGTGTGTGTGTGTGTGTGTGTGTGAACAGACGGAGATAGATAGATAGATAGATAGATAGATAGATAGATAGATAGATAGATAGATGTGTGTTTCTGTATGTATATAGTGGGCAAAATAAGTATTTCATCCCCTGCTGATTTTCTGAGTTTGCCACCTTGCAAAAATAGGAACGGTCTATAATTTTCAGGGTTGGTCCTTCTTGAAAGGGAAAGATAGATTTTTAAAATAATCTATAAAATCACATTATATTAATTTTTGAAAATATATTTCTTTTTTTATTGAAAAAACAAATATTTCACCCCCTATCAACCCGGCTGGGAAAAAAAACTGTTTCATTCACCATATTTCTGAGATATCTTTCCTTCCGATTACGATCTGTTTAGAAGTTTGCCATACAATTCGGATCAAAAAGATCAAAAAATATGTCTGTCTCTTATCTCAGGTCGAAGCCTAAATAATTTTATACACGTCATATTTAAAAAAAAAAAAGGCTTGCTGACAGATGGGATAGGATCATTGACAGCAATGGCAGCTGTATTGCAGATGCAATACATCACTATTAACCACCATTTTGTTTTTGATGTCAGAGTAAAGAATCAAGCAAAAATTTTGTTACATCTTGTGATGTAATATATATATATATATATATATATATATATATATGTGTGTGTGTGTGTGTGTGTGTGTGTGTGTGTGTGTGTGTGTGTGTGTGTGTGTTTTCGTGTGTATTTTCGTCTCTGTGTGTGTGTGTGTGTGTGTGTGTTCGTGTGTTCTTGTCTGTGTGTGTGCATGTGTGTTCCGCCACGGTCTACTTCTAAGCGAGTTAATATCGCAGAATATTATTATTATTATTATTATTATTCTTATTATTATTATTATTAATATATCGAAAATATTATTATTATTATTATTATATTCCGGAAGGTATTATTATTATTACAGTCCAGTATAGATAGAGATATTAATAGGCTGAGATAGCCCGACAGAGAAAGAGTGAAAAAAAAAGAAAGAACGATAAATGGATATGGATTTACTGCAATAGAGATAGATAGATAGATAGATAGATAGATAGATAGATAGATAGATAGATAGATAATGAACGGAATTAGATAGATAGATAGATAGATAGATAGATAGATAGATAGATAGATAGATAGATAATGAATGGATATAGACAGACAGATAGATAGAGAGAGAGGTGGGGGAAAGATCAATGTATATGCTCATAGAGAAATAGAGAGATAAACAGAGCGATAGATAGATAGATTTGAACAGATTGCAATAAAGCATGTCAGATATAATGACGTTATGTCTGCTCAGTTTCATATCCTAATGTAAAACAAAGAAATTTGTAAACAAGGGGTGAGGTTATTTATTTATTACTTAAAATTTATTTTTAGTGGATATTTGTATTTTAGTAGGCGCCCCATTTATTTGTGAGACAGTATATTTATTTATTTTCACTTACCGGCCTGAATATTCGAAAAAAAACTAATGCGATAAACATATGTGCTCTCCGGCAGGATTCGAACCTTCGTTTCCCTAGGAGATAACGTCATTAAATCTGACATGTTTTATTCCAGTCTGTTCAAATTTATCTGTCCCTCTGTCTATCTCTCTTTTGCACTCTCTACCTATCTATTTCACTATGACCATATACATTGATCTTTCTCCCACCTCTCTCTCTCTCTCTCTTTCTCTCTCTCTTTCTCACTGTCAGAATATCTCTATTTAAGGGTGCAAGAATTTATGCTGGTGTTTATATATATATATATTGCTTTTGGAAGTGCTATCTTATGATCCGGCGTCCTTTAAAAGGGCTCTGGTGAAATAAATTATTATAATGGTACCTTAAAGTGGTCTGTTTTTCTTTTAAATATATATATATATATGAGGAGATAGAGCCTGGTTAGCAAAGTTCGAATTACTGTTTATAAACACACATACCTTCAAAGATTTTTCTCGGTCGATCCTATCTGCTCACGAAATATATCTTAACGTAAACAATGACACCATATTATGAAAAGAATTAAACCCGGCAATTATTTTAATATATTTTCCGTTCATACGTTATTTTTTTATGAATTCGGACTTTGTTAATTAGCCAGTCCCACTTGAGCTAAAACAACCTCAAAACATCATCGAGTCGCCTACATGTTTTCATGATGCCACTGTGTTCTTTGGGAGGAAAGCCTCATCTTCCTTGCGTCAAATCTTCTGTACATCTTTATGTCAAAAACCCTCAATTTTTGTTACATCACTCCATAGAATTTGTTCCCAAAAGCAGTTTTCTTTGTCCAAGAACATTTTGGCAAAATTAAACCGAGCAACAATGTGATATCGTTTGTGAAGTGGGGTTCGTCGTTGCCATTTTCCATACAACCTATTTCTATTTAAACAACGTTTTATTGTGCAAGCACTTACGCTGACATCCATCGTATCCAAACTTTTGGCAATATCTTTCAAAACAACTTTTGGGTTTATATTAACCTCGCGACAAAGTTTTCGTGCAGTTCTCGGTGACAATTTGGGTTTTCTTCCACGCCCAGGCAAATTCTCTGTCGTGCCAAACTGTTTAAACTTCTTTATAATGGACTGATCTAGGGATAGCTAACCGGTTTGAAATAGTGCTGTAACTATTTCCTGACTTGTGGAAGTTAATAATTCTCTGTCTCAAGTCAACGCTAAGCTCCTTTGTCTTCCCCATCGTGTTGTTAACTTAAGAATAACAATGGTAACACTCTATGCACCACGTGATGTTCTTTGTTGGA
>CAHIKZ030001016.1:1420000-1427500 GCA_903632075.3 Acanthosepion pharaonis
CAGTAACGACAGGTGGCTTCGATACACACTAAGTACACGTCATCTGTGTTGACCTTAGCTGTCTTGAACAACCGGCACAAATGTTACGTAGGCCAAGTCCTTACCACAGAATCTCATGGCCAATGCGGCGTCAAGGTCCTTGGCCAGCGGTTTTCAAATCTTTTGTCTGTCTTTCTCCCCAGCGACTCCCTTGTGTTTCTCTTACTCCCCAGCGACTCTCTTTTGTCTCTCTTTCTTCTCAGCGACGCCCTTTGTCTGTCTTTCTCCCCAGCGACCCCCCTTTGTGTTTCTCTTTACTCCCCAGCGACTCTCTTTTGACTCTCTTTCTTCTCAGCGACGCCCTTTTGTCTCTTTCTCCCCAGCGACTCCCCTTGTGTTTCTCTTACTCCCCAGCGACTCTCTTTTGTCTCTCTTTCTTCTCAGCGATGCCCTTTGTCTGTCTTTTTCTCCCCAGCTACTCCCCTTGAGTTTTCTCTTACTCCCCAGCGACTCTTTTTTGTCTCTCTTTCTCCCCAGCGACGCCCTTTGCCTGTCTTTCTCCCCAGCGACTCCCTTTGTGTTTCTCTTACTCCCCAGCGACTCTCTTTTGTCTCTCTTTTCTTCTCAGCGACGCCCTTTGTCTGTCTTTCTCCCCAGCGACCCTTTGTGTTTCTCTTACTCCCCAGCGACTCTCTTTTGTCTCTCTTTCTTCTCAGCGACGCCCTTTGTCTGTCTTTCTCCCCAGCGACTCCCTTGTGTTTCTCTTACTCCCCAGCGACTCTCTTTTGTCTCTCTTTCTTCTCAGCGACGCCCTTTGCCTGTCTTTTTCTCCCCAGCGACTCCCTTGTGTTTCTCTTACTCCCCAGCGACTCTCTTTTGTCTCTCTTTCTTCTCAGCGACGCCCTTTGTCTGTCTTTCTCCCCAGCGACTCCCTTGTGTTTCTCTTACTCCCCAGCGACTCTCTTTTGTCTCTCTTTCTTCTCAGCGACGCCCTTTGTCTGTCTTTCTCCCCAGCGACTCTTTGTGTTTTTCTCTTACTCCCCAGCGACTCTCTTTTTCTCTCTTTCTCCACAGCGACGCCCTTTGTCTGTCTTTCTCCCCAGCGACTCCCTTGTGTTTCTCTTACTCCCCAGCGACTCTCTTTTGTCTCTCTTTCTCCCCAGCGACGCCCTTTGTCTGTCTTTCTCCCCAGCGACTCCCTTGTGTTTCTCTTACTCCCCAGCGACTCTCTTTTGTCTCTCTTTCTCCCCAGCGACGCCCTTTGTCTGTCTTTCTCCCCAGCGACTCCCCTTTGTGTTTCTCTTACTCCCCAGCGACTCTCTTTTGTCTCTTTTCTCCTCAGCGACGCCCTTTGTCTGTTTTCTCCCCAGCGACTCCTTTGTGTTTCTCTTACTCCCCAGCGACTCTCTTTTTGTCTCTTTCTCCCCAGCGACGCCCTTTGTCTGTCTTTCTCCCCAGCGACTCCCTTGTGTTTCTCTTACTCCCCAGCGACTCTCTTTTGTCTCTCTTTCTCCTCAGCGACGCCCTTTGTCTGTCTTTCTCCCCAGCGACTCCCTTGTGTTTTTTTCACTCCCCAGCGACTCTCTTTTGTCTCTCTTTCTTCTCAGCGACGCCCTTTGTCTGTCTTTCTCCCCAGCGACTCCCCTTTGTGTTTCTCTTACTCCCCAGCGACTCTCTTTTGTCTCTCTTTCTCCCCAGCGACGCCCTTTGTCTCTCTTTCTCCCCAGCGACGCCCTTTGTCTGTCTTTTCCCCAGCGACTCCCTTGTGTTTCTCTTACTCCCCAGCGACACTCTTTTGTCTCTCTTTCTCCTCAGCGACGCCCTTTATCTGTTTTTTCTCCCCAGCGACTCCCTTTGTGTTTCTCTTACTCCCCAGCGACTCTTTTTGTCTCTCTTTTCTCCCCAGCGACGCCCTTTTGTCTGTCTTTCTCCCCAGCGACTCCTTTGTGTTTCTCTTACTCCCCAGCGACTCTCTTTTTGTCTGTCTTTCTCCCCAGCGACGCCCTTTGTCTGTCTTTTTCTCCCCAGCGACGCCCTTTGTCTGTCTTTCTCCCCAGCGACTCCCTTTGTGTTTTCTCTTACTCCCCAGCGACTCTCTTTTGTCTGTCTTTCTCCCCAGCGACGCCTTTTGTCTGTCTTTCTCCCCAGCGACTCCCTTTGTGTTTCTCTTACTCCCCCAGCGACTCTCTTTTGTCTTGCTTTCTCCTCAGCGACGCCCTTTGTCTGTCTTACTCCCCAGAGACTCCCTTGTGTTTCTCTTACTCCCCAGCGACGCCCTTTGTCTGTCTTCTCCCCAGCGACTCCCCTTTGTGTTTTCTCTTACTCCCCAGCGACTCTCTTTTTGTCTCTCTTTCTCCCCAGCGACGCCCTTTGTCTGTCTTTCTCCCCAGCGACTCCCTTTGTGTTTCTCTTTTACTGCCCAGCGACTCTCTTTTGTCTCTCTTTCTCCCCAGCGACGCCCTTTGTCTGTCTTTCTCCCCAGCGACTCCCTTGTGTTTCTCTTACTCCCCAGCGACTCTCTGTTGTCTCTCTTTTTCCCCTGCGACGCCCTTTGTCTGTCTTTCTCCCCAGCGACTCCCTTTGTCTGTCTTTCTCCCCAGCGACTCCCTTGTGTTTCTCTTCCTCCCCAGTGACCGCCTTTGTCTTTCTTTCTCCCCAGCGACCCCCTTTGTCTCTCTTTCTTCCCAGCGACCCCCTTTGTATTTCTTTCTCCCCAGAGACCCATTTCTCTTTCTCCCCAGCGACCCCCTTTTGTTTCTCTTCCCCCATTTAAAATAACTTCGAACTTTAAAACTCGCACTGATGTTGGCAATTAAAATGTTAACTAAAATGTATGAAAAGTTCAGAATTCTCGCCCCCAGCGTCATTAGGTTCAGAATTTCTCCCCCAAAAAGTATATTTAAGAAAATATATTAAATATTCCTAATACATCAAGCTAATAATATATTAAGTACACTAAGCCAAAATACAGCCGATGCTATTGAACAGAAATGCATAACCGATACTAATCTCCAATTAATAAAGTATTTTATTTAAAGAAAATAGTTAAAACCGGATATGGATTGTTTCAAATGCAAAGAAGCTCTGGAATTAATGTCTTATAAAAGGCTCAAATATAGGGATGCTTGGAGATGTATGAAAAAACATGTGCTTTATCAAAATATATATATATATCAATATCAAAACGGGGACTTCTTTAAAATATATTATTAGACTAATGGTCAAATATATTACCTGACAATCAATATACAGCATAAAAATGTCTTGGATACAAATAAAAGAACATAAATAGTTAACATATTAAACCAACTCAAGAAGGAAATACCAAAGACCGACTTTAGCAGAGATAAATTGGGTGGGTCTGGTTTTGTTACGCAAATGGTTCACCCACCGACCGCTATTGGATTCCTTGACTATCATCGTCCCAGTTTATTCAGTATATATCTATTTTAGTAGATTTATTTATATCTATCTATCTATCTGTCTGTCTGTTTCTTTCTTTATTCATATCTATCTATTTCTTTTTTTGTTCATATCTATCTATCTATTTCTTTCTTTATTCATATCTATCTATCTATCTATCTATCTATCTATCTCTTTCTTTGTTCATATCTATCTATCTATCTATCTATCTATCTATCTATCTATCTATCTGTTTCTTTCTTTATTCATATCTATCTATCTATCTATCTATCTATCTCTTTCTTTGTCCATATCTATCTATCTATCTATCTATCTCTCTATCTATCTATCTATCTCTTTCTTTGTCCATATCTATCTATCTATCTATCTATCTATCTATCTATCTATCTATCTGTTTCTTTCTTTATTCATATCTATCTATCTATCTATCTATCTATCTATCTATCTATCTATCTATTTCTTTCTTTGTCCATATCCATCTATGTATCTATCTATCTCCGTTTATTCAGTATATATCTTAGTCGGCTTCTATCTATCTATCTATCTATCTATCCATCCATCTATCTATCTATCTATCTATCTATCTGTTTCTTCCTTTGTTCATATCTATCTCATTTTATTCAGTATATATCTATCTTAGTCGGCTTCTATTTATGTATCTCTTTCTCTTTCTCTCTCTCTCTCTCTCTCTCTCTTTCTTTATCTATCTATCTATCTATCTATCTATCTATCTATCTATCTATCTATCTATCTATGTATCTGTGTTTCTTTGTTCATATCTTTCTGTCTATCATATATATATTCGTGGTCTACTACAAACCTATATCCTCTCTCTGTACCATTATTATTATTATTATTATTATTATTTATGACTGGATCTGAATCCTGGACTGATTGTGACGAACATCAATATTTTTTTATTTTATTTATCTTCCACCTCCTCTCTCTTTCACTCTATATCTCTATATCCGTCTCTTCTCTCTCCCTCTCCATTCTCCTCCACTCTCTCTCCCTCTCCCAATATTCTCAGTCTTTCTTCCAGTCCCCCTCCCTAGCCCCACCCTTACAATCCAACAACGTTTATTCCTGACCGCATTTGGCTATCATTAATACATTCATTGATATCTTCCTGTTTGGAATTTCTGCTCGCCTTTCCTCTATCATGCCCCGCCCCCTGTGTGACCCTCGCGCACGCCCGTGCACCTGTGCTTCCGTATGGCCGCCAGTGTGCAGCGGTGCAAGGGTTCGTGTTTAAGAAGGCAAGGTGGGAAAGATAAAATGAATAGAGGTAAAGGGAAAAGAGAAAGCAAAATGAAAGAAAATAGAGTGGGGGGGAGAGAGAGAGAGAGAGATAAGCGAAAAAGAAGGGAAAATAACAGTAGAAAGAAAGAAAGAAAGAAAGAACGAAAGAAAGAAAGAAAGAAAGAAAGAAAGAAAGAAAGAAAGAAAGAAAGAAAGAAACAGTAAATTTCTAGATGTATAGTGAAATACACAGAAAAAACGAAATGGAGAAAACAGAAAGAAATACAAAAAGATAGAAAAAAACGAACGAAAGACAGAATCTGTATATTGCTAGATGCATATTGAAATGCATAAAAAAGAATTCGGACAGAAAGAAAGAAAGAAAGAAAGAAAGAAAGAAAGAAAGAAAGAAAGAAAGAAAGAATGTGTATGAGTAAAAGAGAGAGGAATAATAGGAAAGAGAAAAATGAAAGGAAAACAAAGAGAAAAATAACGGTAAATAGAAAGAAAGAAAAAAAGAAAGAAAGAAAGAAAGTAAGAAAGAAAGTTCATGAGTAACAGTGAGAGTAATAATAGGAAAGAAAAAATGGAAGGAAAAAGAATGAGAAAAATAACGGTAAAAAGAAAGAAAAAGAAAGAATGAATGTGCAGGAGTAAAAGAGAGAGGAATAATAGGAAAGAGAAAAATGAAAGGAAAAAGAAAAGAAAAGAAAGAAAGAAAGAAAGAAAGAAAGAAAGAAAGAAAGTGTATGAGTAAAATGAGAGTAATAATAAGAAAGGAAATGAAAGGAAAAACAATGAGAAAATAACGGTAGAAAGAAAGAAAGAAAGATCGAAAGAAAGAAAGAAAGAAAGAAAAAAAGAAAGAAAGAAAGAAAAGAAAAGAAAGAAAGAAAGAAAGAAATGTGTGGAATAAATAGAGAGGAATAATAGGAAAGAGTAAAGAAGAGATGAAAAAGAAAGGGAAAAATGGATAAATTAAATGTGAAAAGGAAGAGGAATCTAGAGAGCGAATAGAGAAATGGAAAGAGTGAAAAGAGAGTGGGTAACTAAAAACGAGAAAGAGCTGATGAAATAAAAGAAAGAAAGAAAAAAGACAAAGTAGGAGGAAAAAAAGCATAGCGAAAAATAAAGTATGCAGAAGCGATAGAAGGAGAGAGGGAGAAAGCGTATGTTTGAAGTAAGAAAGGTAAAGAGGAAGAAAAAGGAGAGAAGAAAAGTCATAGAGGAGAAAGAAAGAAAGAAAGAAAGAAAGAAAGAAAGAAAGAAAGAAAGAAAGAAGACAATAATGAATAAAGATTGAGCGCCTCATTGATTCGTTTTCTACGGATTATCAACCCATTGCTGATTATTTAAAGCCAGATATAATATAGCTGGTGGGGGGAGAAGAAGTTGATTAATGCATAATCAGAATTTGGTAAACATAAAAGAAATTATAATGTGGATATAAATTGGGGATCAATTCTATATTACAATCCATATGTAAACTGATCCCTCATTTTGTGGCCAAAGTATTTTCTATACATTTATATTCCAGAGAATATAAATAAATCTAAAAAAATAAGTCTGTGAAGTTAATCAATATTTCATTCATTCATTCGTATTCTACGGTTTATCAACCCTTTGCAGGTTATTTAAAGCCAGATAAAAAAATTTAGATTGAAAGAATTTTTTGAGATAATACTGGTTTAGTGATACAATTCTTACTAATTGACTCATAGTTGAGGAAGAAGTGGTGGATTCATGCCTTTCCTAAGGATATATTTGTGAAGTTCATTTTCTCCATGAAGACATTCATTTTTGTAGTTCACTGTTACCAGCAAGCAGAAAATTTTATTCAAAAATTGTATTCAAAAAATTTAAAAAGATATTCCTATGTAAGCCTCTTTTTGTATATTAGTAACTTTTCTGCATTTTTATTGACTGTATGTGATTTGTTTTCCATGTCAACAATGTGCTAAAGTTCTCAGAATAAATCTGTAGTACTTAAAAAAAGATTAAGTTACTAATAACCAAAAAGAGTCTTACACAGGAGAGTCTTTTTTAAAATTTTGTAATTTGATTCAATTACAAAGCATTTCGCTTTTGTTTATCATCACTTGCCTTGATACTATTTACTATAAGTACACTATTTTCTGATTGTCTATTTCATTCAATTTGTCTGCTCCACAGATTTATTCTGAGAACTTTAACACATTGTCGACATGGAAAACACACACTTAGTCAAAAACGAAAACTTACCACACACACACACATATATATATATATATATATATATATATATATATATATATATATATATATATATATATAATCACCATTTAATCACCACAGTTAATTACCATCGCTGGAAGAAGTACAAAGTATTGATTGAAACATGGAAGCTATTGTGTAGGTATTTCAATATGTTTTTTTATCATAATCTTTTATAATAATAATAATAATAATAATAATAATAATAATATGTTGCTCTACTTTGTATTGAGCACTTTTTTCAAAATTTAAATGCTACGAATAGTGGAATTTTACTCCATCTGTTCTTTCACTCATTTTATATATATATATATATATATATATATATATATATATATAATTATTTATTTAAAAATTTATTGCATAAACATGTTATAAGATCACTACAAAAATAGCCATTTTGTTTCAACACTCTCAGTGTCTTATCAAGTGATGATGTTGAATGCAAAACAAATGGTTTTAAAAGTTTCAAATTCGTTAACGATCTTTCACAAGGGGAAAACGTTGTTCCAAAAGCTAGAATTCCCAATCAAAATACAAGTATAGGAAAATTCAAAAAGCCTGACAACGAAGTCATGTTATAATAGCTATTCAGATCTTTAA